>ML242750.1:0-70991 GCA_005239495.1 Nicotiana undulata | reverse complement strand
TTTGGTCAGTCAAATGATCGAGAGATTATTTTTTGGACCAAATTTATTTGTTAATAGTAAATATTAACAGAAATGTTATTAAATATTTGTTTTAATAACAAAATATTAATATTAAAATAAATATTAATATTAAATCCATTTCAGTTATTATCCAGAATTTAGTTTTCTGTTTTGTAACAGAAAATTAACTACCCTTCAATTTTCCCTCTTTATTATTGAGTAAATAGCCAATTATGTCATGGCATTTACTTTATGGGCGTTTTTGCAAAAACAGCCATTATGAAGAGTTGCACCTCTTCAGATTTCAGCCCAACTTTGGCTATAAATACAAGTCCATTCTCTCAGATTTTACATACTAATTTCTGAGTTCTCCTCCTTCTTTCTGCATACTTTCATCTTCAAAGAAAGCAAGTAAGTGTGATTTGCTACCGAACTTTGAGTTCGCTGAAACACTGGGGTTTGAAGTACCACTACACCAGTGTGAAATTCGTTCTATCCTGGGAGGAAATAATCCATAACCTTGGGTACTAGGAGGGGATTAAATTCCTTAAGGAAACACTGTGAATTCAGTGGGCTCGGATTAACTTTCCATTGAGTTTACATTTCTGTTTATTTATTTTATTATTTCCAGAATTGTTTTACAAATACAGAGTTATAACAGAATGGAATTAACCAAACAATATAACAGATTGCATGGACTCTTTGATGTCCAGAGCTCTACCTTTTCATATGAAATATGAATAGAATAGGTGATAAAACCATCTAGAAAAAGAATATGGCTGACAACAATGTCGACTACACTTTAATTCCAAAGAACAATATACATCAGGATTGACTAGCTAGCAAGTGTCAAATCAACAAAGTTCTATAACAAAATAGACATGAGATGACAATGACACATTTAATTTTCCACAAAAGCTAACCATATGCCAACAGAATTCATTTACAGTATCCCCCTAGCTAAATCCTGAGCATGACCACCTTTATCATCCAAGCTATTTACTTCTAAGACACTTCAACATAGGTTTGGGAGAAGATGCAACTAATATATGGATTTCACTGAAAATCTAGAGATCCAACCAAAGCGACAGCTGGCTTGGTTCAAGAACTGTCATTCAGTTCTATGTGAACATGATCAATTAGTTGTCTCCAAAGAAACAAAAATGAAAATGCCATAGAGATGGCACTGCTAAAAGCAAATCGGAAATGATCTAGCTCACCATCTACTGAGGCTTTAGTAGGTGCTAAGTTACCTATATTGATGAGAAACAAAAATTTTGGAGATAAATAACGAATTTAAGAAAGTTTATCTTTGAAATTCAATTCATGATTGCTGAATCTAATTCTTAGTCAAGATAGCAAGTTTTAAAACAAATAAAAGCCATATGTGGAGTCAAACATCCTTTGACCAATAAAGCATTCTGACATCCAACCTTTAATTCTTCTGGTGTAAAAATCATATACACCGGCTTAATCTTCTGCTGAAAAAGAAGTTTTCACAAATCTTTCCTAACATTCAATGCAAATACTGTTAAACCTCTTTATAATAGCGTCATTTGTTCGGACATCTTTTTGCTGCTATAACGAAATGTCGTTATTGTGAACATATAATAAACCATAACATGAAATATCAATTCCGAAGAAAATTTGACCGTTATAGTAAAATATAGTTATAAATGATAGACTGTTATATAGAAAAGTCTGATTGTAATTAAACCTCCTATATGCAACAAAACTTATCTTTCACGACATAGTTGTGAAGCAATAAACATCCATTTCAAATAAGAACATTTAAATGACATGGATCTTGGAGAACAAAAAAAAGATATTTAAAGGTCAATATACCCCACTCCAAAATTTAAACATGGGAGTAAGCTAAGAGAACTTTCAATAATCATGGTATTATCACTGCATATACCGTAAACTTTCACAGAAGTTTATGACTTCAAATACAATAATGTACTATGACTACACTAATTAATATGACTTCAAATACAGTAATGTAAGTTAACATCCTTGAAACTAAAAGTTGATTGCTACTCCTAATATTTATGAATCGTATAGCTAAAGAAGTCTAGAAAATAAGTGAACTTTTTCTTCTAGAATGCATAATACAGGGTGCTGGGTTCTAATATGTAATTGCAGTTTTATCACAGCACCAAGCATAACATTTTTGACCAACATCATTAGATTTAAAGCTAACCGAAAACAGATGAATCTGGACCCAACTAACAATCACTACTCAAAGAAAATTCAGCCATTCTAAATTCATGAATACATCCATTAAAAACCAAACCCCAAGTGATAGCGGGGATGAGCAAAGTTCTGGAGTTCAAAGGTTGCACAACCAGAGGTGGGTCCAGAATTAAATTTATCAAAATTGCAATAAATAATAGATATGAACCCATAACTTTAAGATTATAATGGGTTCAATGCTACAAACCTAAAAGTTCAACCCATAAAATTTAAATTCATTATACTCGGCATCGAAAGCTATGTGTTCAATTGAACTCGTACCTATAACCTTGCATCCACCCCTGTGCACAACTATTCACTGCGCCGATCTTGATTCTTCAGACTTAAGATAGTGACAATTCAATGAGTAATTTAATGTAGACTTATTTGCCCAAATTTGGACTGAACTAGCCTGGAAAACAGAATTTTACTTCCTCTTACACAACCAACATTTTAAGCTGAAAGTGGTAACTCAGAGGAAGAACAAAAGGGACTGAAAACCTGGAACTTGGCAAGTTGCTCAGAACATGAGTAACATATTCAATTGGATACCTCATTTCTAATCAAAACATGAAATATAGTAGTGGTAGCTCATAATAGTGTTTCAAAGTAATATTTGGTCAAATTTTACTCAAACTCAACAGTTCTCTCGCAGAAAATTATGAATAACTCTAGTATGAATCTCATTCTTTTTTGCATTCGGCATTCTAGAGCTTGCACAATGAGATGATGAGATCTAAGCATCAAAGTTTTGGAGATATTTAACCAGGTTCAGGAAACATATCTTAATGATTTAAAATGTATGACAAAATTGATGATGTGTTGCATGGACACAAACAAGAAGAAATTGTCATAGGAAATTGCTAGGCTGCTAGACTTGACAGACTCGCTCTTTCACATATGGTAAAACAGAAGCAAAGATACATACATCGCGGAAATTAGTGTTACACAATTTTGAAAAGATATTGACCATTATAAGATGTAAGTAGGAAATTGGAGAGTCAGCCCCAGAATTCACAGCCTTGAGCTAAAAGCAGACTAGGTCATTAACTTCAATCCTAATTGTTTAACTGGTGTGAAATTGTTTTGACAATGTATATGGAGTGCTTTGAACTTGGCAAGTTGCTTAGAACATTCAATGAAATGCCTCACTTCTATAAAAATCATAAATGACATTCAAAAGTTTAAAAAACTTGGATGCCCTGTAGAAATTTTGTGTTATAAATTTATATGATTCGCAGAGAGCCTGCATATGTCGAACGACTCAACACATCGATAGAAATTCATGTCATAGAACTCTTACAGTTTTTCCAGAAAATAAATTGGATAATCAATCCATGACCCGAGACAACAGAAAAGGAAAATACCAAAAAAAATAATAATATAAGAAGAAACTAACTACAGCAGCAGGAACCAAAATGGAAAATGAATCTTTTTGTGGATGAAAATCATACTAAGCATGACGGTGCTGAAGTGGCTTTTCTTGGTTGCGGAAGGAAGTATTCTTTTGAGAAGGAGCTATAATATTACTCTTCCAAGACTATCAGCTGTGCAAATATTCAAGAAAACTAAAAAAGTTACAATATCAAGAAATGAAATGAACACAAACAGGTGGGAAGCCTGATGACAAGTTTGAGGATACAGGTAAAGAAGGTGAGAACTGGAGTGTAGTAGCAACTAGGAAATCAGGTGGGAAGAAGGCTATCTCGCCTAAGACTCAGCTAACAGATGCTCCACAAACTATTCCAAACGCAATTACCAGTATTAATTTATTTAATGCTCTTGCAGTGGAGGAAACTATTGGAGTAAACTCACCAACTTTAAACAGTGAAGCAGGTGAATAAATTAAAGCATCTGCTGCTCTTGATGCTGGTGCACAAACTGAGGTTTTGGAAGTTGCTACTGTAAATGTGGTTGATAAGGGGGCAGTTGATACAGTAGCATCAAAGCCCGAACCTGTGCAACAAGTTAAAGGTCGAGATTGGACAGTAGTTAATCGAACTAATACACCACCTAGCACAACAAAAACTCAAAGGAATAGAAATCAGGTAGTTCCAGCAATTTCAGCAGTTGGACGATGTGATGATATGAAGAAAATCAGAAGCTCAAACACGTTTGAAACATTGAACAATGAGCAGGAGGATGCTGTGGGGATTTTGTAGCATAAGGAGATAAGTGCAAGTTCAAAAAATAGGCAAGAGAGGTCTCCAGGCAGTGCAAAAAACTAGCAAAATTTTGGTGTTCCAGTAAATGCATCAAAAGACATTGTTCCAGTTGTGGAGGAGCTAACGGGAAATCAAGCACATAGCATTTTTCAGGCACATAGTAATTATTGAGCAATTAACAACCAAATAGCAGATAGCAAAACCTAATTCAAAATAAGAAAGAACTGCTGGAAAAAAATGACGGGCTAAAGGTGCAACAGAGTCAAATCACAATCACAATCTATAGCTAAAGGTGCAAACTCTCAGGGGACGTTAGTTTATATTCCTATCCTTAGTCCATAATTAAGAAAGCGAACTACCTTCTCGTTTCTTACTCAATCCGCTGCCCCCGAACCTACTTATGCTCTGGCCTCTCTCATCCCTTCTCCTTGTTTAGATCCCTTTTTCTAGCGACATAATTAATCAATTCACATAAAAAGGGTAAAATTTTGAATCGTACCTTGATGAGAAGAAACTCAAAAATTAGCAGTTGTTGTCAATTGAGGTGACGGGCAGTTGGCTGAATTTAACTTCCTAGTTGCAGGTTTACGAGTTAGCGTTCAAAACAGAGGTGTTAGCGTTCAAAACAGAGGTCTTAGGGTTTTTTCCTTCTTTTTTTTTTGGGTGAGGGATTTGGCGAAGATGGAAAAAAATGAGGGAAAAGTTAGCGCCATTTTTTTCATTAATAATAATTATTTAACGACGGGCTATATTATATTTTAACAGCCGAATATTATCCCTTCGTTAATATTGAGCTAAACATTAGTTTCAACGACTGAAAAAAAATTGGTTGCTATAAGTACACTTATAACGACCGGATTTATGTCCCTTCGTTAAGAAATGGTCGTTAAAAATCAAATTTCTTGTAGTGATAGTTGGAAGAAAATACAAAAATTCTTAACTGTAGTCAATTTTCTTCAAATTTCATTCAAATATTGAAATTTTAGCGTTTGCTGACTTGGTTGTACAGGTGCATGCCTAGAAACTCATCGAGAACTGGTGAAGTATTTGAAGCCTTACCAGACCCCGAGAAAGTTTTCAAGGCCTTGAACATGGCCAACCGGAAAAGCAAGCAACAACCACCAATTGAACAAATTGAAACAGACATGGCATATCTTAATGACAGGAACAACAACAATGGGGAAGACGTGGTTGACCCAGCTGCACAGGGTGTGGCGCCTGTGGTTCCTATTGTACCAGAGGCGCCTTTATATGACTGGGCACAACCCATGGCGGAGAATTTGGCCACCCCTATAGTAGTCCCTCAGATAGAGGCTGAGTCCTTTCAGATCACAAATAATATGTTGCACTTGTTGCAGAATAGGGAACTATTTTCAGGGTCATACATTGAGGATCCCCAACAGCATCTGAAGAATTTCCTGTCGATTTGCAAGCTTCAGAGGCAACCAAACGTCACTCCGGAAGCAATAAGGCTGTTGTTGTTTCCTTTCTTAGTGACAGGAGTAGCCCAAACTTGTCTAATCTTGCTCCCCATAAATTCCATTGCTACATAGGAGGAGTTGGTTAAGCAGTTTGTGAACAAGTTCCATCCACCAAAAAAAACAGCTCAACAAATTGATAAGATCTTAATTTTCCGACAGAATCCTATGGAGACACTGCAAGAAACATGGGAACGGTTTAAAGGGATGTTGGTTATCTGTCATCACCACGGTATTCCAGAACATATGTTGGGGCAGTGATTTTATATGGGTCTAGCCGATGGTGTGAAGGCTCGTGTTGACGCTTCAGCTGGTGGAGCATTTCTGAGTAAAACATGGAGAGAAAGCCAGATCCTACTTGATAAAATAGCACAGAATTAAGGGTGGACAACTAGGGGTGAACCTATCACCCCAGTGATTCACTCAGTTCCATTGGATACATCCAACACTAATGCTGAAAACATGGCCACTTTGATGACACACATGAGCATACTTATGAAAAAGGTGGAGGAGTCGAGGCAGAAACAATAGGTACATATTGTGATACTAACAATGGGGGATTATGCACATCTTGCATTAGCCAACCACTTGGTAATCAGTGGAATGCTGACTGTGGTCATCCTAATTACCCGAAAAATATGAACTATGTGTCAAATTATGGAGGCCAGTGATAGGGTGGACAGAATTGGGGCCAACAAAATCAGCCATATAGACCACCTCAGCAGCAACCTAACAGTGGAAACATGGGTGCCATGCGACCTCATGGTAGTGTGGCGCCTTACCAAAGGCCACAGGGGTATAATAATCAAAATCAGCAACAAGCTTATCACCCCCCTCAACAACAACATGGGGGGAGACAAGAAGATGTATTTTCCAGGCTTGAAGAAATGATGCAACATGTTATTGGGTCAACTGCAAAAATAAGTGAGAGAGTAGATGCACATGAGTCAGCTATTAAAAATATTGAAGTGCAAATGGGCCAGATCTCAATATCTTTGAATAATCGTCCTCTTGGGACATTGCCTGCAGACACTCAGGTAAATCCTAAGGACCAGGGTCCAAAGCAGCTGATGGCAGTGAGTCTACGCAATGGCAGGTACTTAGACTTGGAGCAGGAGAGAGCTCGTGAAAGCAGACAAGCTGAGACACTGGTACCAGTGCCGATTGAAATTGATGATTCAACAAACCTGACCAAGGTGACAGTGCAGCTTGCTGAAGGAGAACCCAACACGCAGAATGAAGCTGAAAAAGAAGTAGAGATAGCTGAGGAGCCGGTAGTTGAGGTGGTGGTTGAGAAAGAAAAATCCCAAATCACTAGGAAAAAGAGACCGACAACACCATTCCCACAGAGGCTGGCCAAGTACCAGAAAGATGAACAGTATAACAAGTTCTTGGATATGTTGAAATAGATACAGGTAAACATTCATTTGATTGATGCTCACAAGGAGATGCCTGGCTATGCGAAAATGATGAAGGACTTGATGTCTCGAAAATTCGATTTCCAAGACTTGTCCACCGTGACTCTTACTCAGACCTGCAGTGCTATAGTGACACGACCAATTGCAGAGAAGTTGTCTGATCCAGGGAGCTTCACAATTCCCTGCACCATTGGTAATTTTACTTTTTCCAAGGCACTTTGTGATTTGGGGCCAGCATTAATCTTATTCCCCTTGACATTTACAAGATATTGGGGATTGGTAGAGCCAGACCGACTTCCATGTTATTGCAGCTGGCAGACAGGACGGTAAAAAGACCGTCAGGCATTCTGGATGATGTGTTGGTGCAGGTGGGGAACTTTGTGTTCCCAGATGATTTTGTTATATTGGATTGCAGAGTGGATGAGGAGATTCCCATAATTTTGGGAAGGCCATTCTTGTCCACAGGAAGAGCCCTCATTGATTGTGAAACTGGGGAGCTCAAGATGAGGCTAAACGACGAAGAAATCACATTCAACGTGCAGAAATCCATGAGGCGACCATTGAATTCGCCAATTGTTCTCTTATTGATGTTGTGGATGTGATAGTGGAGGAAGATGATGCGTCCTTAACCATTAAGGACCCCCTTGCTACATGTTTGATGAATTTGGGTGAGGTAAATGGAGAAGAATTGGCAGAATGGGTGTTAGCACTTGAAAGAAAAGGGGTCTGGCCGAGGTCACTCGAATTTGAGCCATTAGCCTTAGAGAAGAGAGAGACTCCGCCAGCCAAGCCATCTGTTGAAGAGCACCCAAGCTGGAATTGAAGCCACTGCCAACCCATCTCAGGTACGCGTTTCTCTGACCTAATTCCACTTTACATGTTATTATCTCAGCAAGTTTGTTAGATGTGCAGGAAAAACAACTCCTACAGGTACTCATTAAATGCAAAACTGCCATTGGGTGGACCATGGCAGACATAAAGGGGATCAGCCCGGCATACTGTATGCACAAAATTCTACTGGAAGATCGGCACAAACTTTCAAGGGAACACCAAAGGCGGCTGGACCCAAACATGAAGGAAGTGGTGAAGAAGGAAATCATCAAGTGGTTAGATGCGGGAATCATTTTCCCTATCTATGACAGCAACTGGGTTAGCCCGGTGCAATGTGTTCCAAAAAAGAGTGGCATGACGGTTGTGAAAAATGACAATAATGAGTTGATATCTACAAGAATCGTCACTGGCCGGAGAATTTGCATAGATTACAGAAAGTTAAATCTTGCCACCCGGAAAGATCACTTCCCATTTCCCTTCATCGATCAAATGCTCGACAGACTAGCAGGGAGGTCTCACTTTTGTTTTCTGGATGGTTACTCGGGGTACAACCAAATTTCTATTGCCCAAGAAGACAGGGAAAAGACCTCCTTCACATGTCCCTATGGGATATTTGCCTTCAGAAGGATTCCCTTTGGCTTATGTAATGCACCCACCACATTTCAAAGGTGCATGATGACCATATTCACTGACATGGTCGAGGATATCATGGAGGTGTTCATGGATGATTTCTCAGTGGAGGGAAATTCATTCGATGAATGCCTAGTAAATTTGACCCTTGTGTTGAAGAGATGTATAGAGACGAACCTTGTGCTTAATTGGGAGAAGTGCCATTTCATGGTACAAGACGGTATAGTCTTGGGGCACTTAGTGTCGAGCAAAGGAATTGAGGTGGATCGCGCCAAAGTAGATGTGATTGCAAAGCTTCCACCTCCCACATTGGTTAAAGCGATAAGAAGTTTCCTTGGGCATGCCGGGTTCTACCGGCGATTCATCAGACACTTCTCCAAAATAGCCAACCCCCTATGTAAGTAGCTCGAAAAAGATAACCCCTTTGTGTTTTCTAATGATTGCAGGGTGGCTTTTGAGAAGTTGAAAAAGAGTCTAGTCACGACCCCGATAATTGTTGCCCCCGACTGGGAGCAACCATTCGAGCTCATGTATGATGCCAGTGACTACGCTGTGGGAGCCGTGTTAGGACAACGAAAGGAAAAGACAATGCACTAGATCTACTACGCAAGTAGGACATTGAGTGGAGCTCAGCTGAACTACACGGTGACCGAAAAAGAGATGCTGGTAGTAGTGTTCGCCTTCGACAAGTTCAGATCATACTTGATCAGCTCGAAGGTGATTGTGTACACTAATCATGTTGCCCTCAGGTATTTGATTGATAAGAAAGAATCCAAGCCGTGCCTAATTCGTTGGGTGTTGCTACTGTAAGAATTCGATCTCGAGATTCGTGACCGCAAGGGCACGGAGAACCAAGTCGCTGACCATCTGTCGTGAAGGTGCTGAAAACGCAGTGGAAGAAGAGGATATTCTGGAAACCTTTCCAAACGAGAAGATACTCGCCACGAGCATGGAGGGGGTTCCATGGTATGCAAACATTGCAAACTACCTGGCAAGTGGTATTGAGCCTTATGAACTCCCATCTGTCCAAAAGAAAAGGTTTTATCGTGATTGCCGCAATTATTATTGGGATGAACCTCACTTGTTTAGAATTTGTATTGATAATATTATCCGTAGATGCGTCCCCGAGATAGAGCAATTTTGTGTTTTGCAGACCTGTCACGCATCAGGGTATGAAGGGCATTTTGGAGGAGTTCGAACAACAGCTAAGATTCTAGAGGTCGGATTATACTGGCCAACTGTGTTCAAAGATGCACACCAATGGTTGAAGGGTTGTAATGAGTGTCAAAGTACGGGGAACATATCCCGTCGTCATGAGATGCCCATGAACCTGATACAAGAAGTGGAGGTGTTTGATGTTTGGGGGATTGAATTCATGGGTCCCTTTGTCAGCTCCTATGGCAATAAGTACATACTTGTTGCTGTAGATTATGTCTCCAAATGGGTGGAAGCTGCAGCGCTCCCCACCAATGATGCAAGAGTGGTGGTGGTGTTCTTGAAGAAAAACATATTCACCCATTTTGGGATCCCAAGGGCCATCATCAGTGACGGGGGCACGCACTTCTGCAATTATGTCTTCGTAAAGCTGTTAGCTAAGT
Organism: Nicotiana undulata; assembly: GCA_005239495.1. Lineage (NCBI taxonomy): Eukaryota > Viridiplantae > Streptophyta > Magnoliopsida > Solanales > Solanaceae > Nicotiana > Nicotiana undulata. The sequence goes on along the minus strand of ML242750.1, from coordinate 60,636 downwards.
ATGACGTGCGCCACAATGTGGAAACCCCTTATCACCCTCAGACGAGTGGGCAGGTTGAGGTATCAAATCGAGAAATCAAGAGTGTGTTGACGAAAATGGTGAACGCCACAAGAACTGACTGGGAAAAAAAAAGCTTGATGACGCACTCTGAGCCTACAGAACTACATTCAAAACGCCAATTGGTATGTCGCCATACAAGTTGGTGTTTGGAAAGGCATGTCACCTGCCGGTAAAATTGGAACATCGAGCTTGGTGGGCACTGAAACAGTTGAACACAGATCTTGATGCTGAAGGCACAAGTCGAGTCACTGAGTTGCATGAGTTGGAAGAATTCAGGTATCATGCATTTGAAAGCCCGAGGCTGTATAAAGAAAGAATGAAGAGGTTACACGATAAGAACATTGTAGACTGAAATTTCAAACCCGGAGATAAGGTACTGCTCTATAACTCAAGATTGAGATTATTTCCGGGTAAGCTCAAGTCACGATGGTCTGGACCATTTCAAGTGGTCGAAGTGCTCCCCTCTGGTGCTGTAGAGATTGCTTCTGAAGATGGGTCCAACGCCTTCAAAGTTAATGGGCAGAGATTAAAACTGTATATGGGGATGGATGAGAACAAGGAAGTGTATGTGGTGCATCTTGATGAACCTCAAAGGTCGAGCGAGCTGTAAATGCGCTCATTCTGCGTCGTGTCGCGACGTTAAATATGGCGCTTCATGGGAGGCAACCCATTGATTTATTGTAATTGTCGTGCCATGACATTAACTAAGGCGCTGGTTGGGAGGCAACCCAATATGTAGTATTTATAGTGTAAGTAATAACATACGCATGTGTGTGCGGGTGAAGGTGGACTCAAGCCACCCAAGGAATAAGTCATAAGAAACGAAGTTTGGTGAGGCCTGGACTAGCGCGACTGCGCTACTAAGCGCGCTAGTGGTCGCGCTAGTGGACTGTTGTTTTGCCTCCAGTCCTCGCCATTAGCGCGACCGCCCTAGTGGTCGTGCTAATGGACTTTTGTTCTGCCTCCAGTCCTCGCTACTAGCGCGACCGCGCTAGTGGTCGTGCTAGTAGACTTTTGTTCTGCCTCAGTTCCGCTCAACTAGCGCGGTCGCGCTATAGGCGCTCTAATGACCGCGCCAGTACCGTCTTGACACCAGGTAAGTTTTTTTAAATTTTTTATTTCTTTTTCTTTTCACCCCAACCACACAAAATTAACCCTACCCCACTTCTTTCCCCCACATACAACCCCGACCCCACACCTCCCCCCCAACCGTTAGAAACCCTTTTCCCCTAAAACTTCTCTCATTCTTAAACTCTTCTTCTTCCCTCACATAATAAAAAAAAAATGTTGCTCTTCTTCTTCTTCTCTCCTCTCAAGCCCTATCACTCACAGAAGACCAAGTTCTTACTCACCCCAACTCTCCATCTCTCAATCTCTCAAACCCACATGTATGTGTCTTCTCTACTAGTTTTCTTTTAATTTTGTAGTTTTTCCCTTTCCTTTGTTAAAAATTGTAGCTTTTTCTTCGTATTTAGTAGAAATACCTGTAGTGTATGATTCGTACTGGTGGGAGATGGTATGTGGGGGTGTTGTATATTGTGATTTGGTTGGGTTGATGTTTGAGAAATTTTGGTGGAAAATGGGGCCTCAACTTGTTTCAATGGGGGCTCCGGTGGGTAATGCCCACCAAGTGTTTGTATAAATGCCTCTTTGAATAGAAATAGTGTGACCAATTGTAGGGTGAAGTCTGAGTAACCACAGTTGGGTCACTGTGTTGGGATAAGCTAATGATGTGCTTTTTGTTGGTACAATGGCCCCCCGGAAGCGTCAAGCCACATGCTCCTCCTCAAGCCGACAAGCGGGTTCCTCCACTGGAAGGCCTTGGAAATCCGTTGACACTCGGCCCTTCGACAGCAATAAATTTGTATCAGCAAAGGCCCAAGACATGTTCGCCGAAAAGGAATCAAAGAATGCAATCCCTGAACATCGCATGGAAATAAACGCCATCCGGCAGAACTGTTCTACGATGCACGACGAATTGATGAGGCACTGTTTGGATGTCTTCTTTGAGGAGCCCGATGAGGCCAATGCTATGATCGTTAGGGAGTTTTATGCCAATGCCCCGGAACACATAAAACATGTTGTCACAGTGAGGAGGAGACCGGTTAATGCCTCGGTGGAGGCCATCAGAAGGAATTATAGGCTGCCACCCGCAGTTTATTTGTACGAGGACGGGTATGAGGCACATGGCAAAAAGTACTCTAGCTGGGATAGGTTCCTCCCGACCATTTATCAACCGGGCGCAGAGATGAGGTGGTACAAGTACGGGAACAAGTTCCACTCCTCAGCTCTCAAGTTTGAGGCAAAATGTTGGTTGTACCTCATTAATAACACTCGTGCCGTCCCACAACACCTCGGAGGTGAACATTCCTCGAGGGTGTTTAATTTGGTGCTTCATGACAGGGTGCGACTTTGATGTGGCCCGGCTCATTCATGCTGAAATGTTCGTTCGCAGTAAGGTGCAGAGGTTTGGGTTCTTTTTCCCATCTCTCGTCACTCGGCTGTGCATGGCAGCTGGGGTGCGAGGTGACTTCGCAGTGGATGACAGAGTGCCAAAGGATTACACCTTCCGAGCTGATCGTGTTACAACGAGAAATGATGCGGTGATAGTTGTTGTTGAGGAGGAGGAGCATGATTCTGATGAGGACGATGAGGAGGAGGAGCCTGAGCATATGGAGGAGGATCAGCCCGCGGAGGAGCAGGTTGCAGATATTGGGGGCCCGTCTAGGGCCACTCGGGGACAGAGACTGGATCACCTGGAGCAGGATGTGGCCGGGTTGAGGACCTCAGTGACTGAACTGGGGTCGAGAGTTGACGCAATGGCTTCCCAACAAGCCAAATCAGAGAATAAGATTATGGGCTGGCTACGTGCCCTGGGTTATGCTTGTCACGTGTACCCAGGAACTGTCTCCGACCAAGACTGAGCTTTCAGGGAATTCCCTTTACCTCTCTCTGTTATTTTTATTGGCCATGAGTACATGTCCTCATATTAAGTGTGGGGTGGGGGAAAGTTTCCCTGTTTATGTATATATGTACAATTGTTAGTTGTTTTTTTTCATTTTCTTGTGATTTAACATAATTGTAGTTGTTTTTCATTGCTTTCTTTTGAGTTTGTTTTTGTTTTTATGTTAGTGATTCTAAATAGTAGTATAACTAACTAAGTCGTCTTGTACCGATGATGGATCCCTTCGACGGGGTTCTTGAGGGTCTATGTCGACCAAGAATCTCTTCCTGATGACGGACTTCTTAGGCAGTTTTCTTGAGGGAAGTTAGTCCAAAGAAAACACCAAAAAGATTTTTTATTTTCTTTTTAGGTAGTATAGTAACTCCTCCTTGGTTTTTCTTTTGACCACGGTTCTTTTCCAAGGGTTTATCTTGAACCGGGTATAGTTAATTTTTTTTAGTGTTAGGTTTCTTTTGGGCAAGGAGCTGAAATCAGAGAAGCATCCCTTAGTGTTGTTACACCCGAACACAATAGACCCTAGAGTGTGACGCTTAGGCTCATTTGTTGACTCTTGTAGAATGACTTAATTTTGTATGTTGTAACTACCTTGAATGCTCAGTGGAGTGTCTTGATGAACCAATTTGGAGTGAATTATGTTCCATATGTGTGTGAGGTATTTCGCATTGTATTATGTGTCCACATTGATACCTGGAACTTGCCCTGTGTGTGTGCAAAGCGAAATAGTAGTTCGTTCAGTCTTAGAAATGATATTGGCAGTTCTTTGTTACACCAGATATAAATGTGTATCCACCTGATTGAAATTTACCATAGTTAACCCCTTTGAGCTTATAAGCCCGCTTCTTTGGCAACCACATTACAAACCGTACCCAATTGTTTGAATAGCCTGTCTGTTTGAACCTTGTACTTCCCATGAGCACTTGAATTGTTAGAGAATATGTAAAAGTCAAAGTGTGGGGTGGTGGTTTGGTTTGTGAGGGGAATCAAAGAAATAGAAAGAAAGGTGCAAAGCTGTGAAAAATGAAAATAAACGCCACTTAAAAAAAGGAGAGAAAAAGGACAGTGAATAAATGCAGTCCTTGATGAGTGGTGGCTTGATAAAATTGCACCTAAAAGGAGTTTGGGGTAAATATGAAGAAAAAGTGTAGTGGAATTTCTGACCAAGCATAAGAATGGGCTGAAAGCTAAAGTAATTGTATTAAAAGTGCTTAGGGAGGTTAGTCACTATATCTAAATATATCCTACCCATCCCTTAGCCTACATTACAACCAAATGAAGACCTAATTGATCTTATACTGAATAGGCTCGATTAGTAGAGTATTACACTACGGGCAAGCCTATGGTGTATCTTTGTGGCATATGAATGTTCTTTCCGAGAGTGAGTGAATTCTTTCTACTTAAAGTTCCTGATTGTTCTTAATATTATTCTTGTGGAACTATACTCGTTTGTGTGATGTGAGGGCATGTGATTCATGACGGAAAGGTAAATCTTGACCTCTGTGTAGAGTACTTTGAGGAAGTAAGAATATTGCATGGCATGTGGGAGTCGCCTCATGAGGCATAGACATTACATTGCTAGGTACAACGCTTGTAAAATGTTTGTGGTGTACACCTTAGGGAAATGCTTGATGAAAGGACCTTTGTAGGATATAGTAGATTGCTCGAGGACTAGCAATGATTTAAGTGTGGGGTGTTGATAATAGACTTAATTCACGTAGTTTATCATGTATTTATACTCCAACTTAATGATGCTTCACTATCTTAGGGATGATAAATGATGTTAAAATAGCTCTAATTGTTGATTTTATGCTTCGCATGAGCAAAATGCACTTATGAGGACCTAGGATGGTGTTTAGAGCCAAATTGAAGGAAGAAAGCCCCTTGGAATATTTGACGTGTGAAGAGAAGGGTGAAAGTCACTTGGATAGATTATAAGTCCACTAGCGCGGTCACTAGCGCGACCGTGCTAGTCCAGAAGTTCGGGATAGAATGTAAAGCCATTAGTGCGGCCTTAGCGCGCTCATTAGTGCGACCGCGCTACCCATCGATCCCCCAGGCAGAACAAAATCCCTTTAGCGCGCCCACTAGCGCGGGCGCGCTAATCCCAGTCGTGCACGTTATGTCTCAGGGGTAAAATTGGAAGTTTGGGGAAATTTCACTTAACCTATATAAGGTTCAACTCGCCCAAAGAAGGATTTTTATCAAGGTTTAGAGGCTTGTTCAAGAATAGCAAATACAAGAGGCAAGGAGGGAAATTGGGCATCAATTCTGATCTCCCTTCCTTGTGATTTTACCATTGTTAATGAATTCTTTTGTTATTTTCCGTACAATTATGAGTAGCTAACTTCTTTAGTCTAAGGTTTTGGTGGAACCCGTTGAGGATGAACTTATTGTTATATTAATATAGTTTTCTTGGTTTTCCATATCTATTTGTTCAACTACGTTCTTGTTGTAGTTGATTGAAGGGACCTCAATTAGCCCTGCCTATTTAGTGTGTATCTGCTCGAGAGAGAGTGCATATTTAGGTAATTGTTTAAAAATATCACTCCCAAAGTATATGAGAGATCCATAACTAAGGGTTTAAAGGTTGGGTTAGAGATAACGATACCTTGGGTGCAATCTAAAGTGAACTGTAATAAAAGTCAGTTAGCGTAGCTCGAGAGAGTGTGTCTAGTAAATTATTGTAATTGCTTGAGAGAGAATTACAGTAACATGAGTGTTCAGGATTGATAAAGATAATTAGGCCAAACTATATGAAATATACAAGAAGGGATTCCATCAACGGGGGAAACCATAACCTTAGATCCTTATCGCATTTGTTTACACCTCAGTATTAGTTATATTTTAGTTTACTTAGTTTCATACAACTGTAGTTCGTAAAAATACCAGATATTGATATTCATAACTTTTTGGAAGTTGATTATTGAGAATCGAGTAGTCTAACAACAATAATTGATAGGTTAATTCCCTGTGGGATTCGTCTCTGGGCAAAATACTCAGATTATATTTGCAACGCCCGCTTAGTCATTTTATGAGACATAGTTGAGCGCGATCAATAGATACAACACGTGATTCACAAGATCATTGGAGGGGTCGATATTCTTCAAGGACCAGTGTTTAAACGTACCAAGGTGATGATCACAAGGGAGAAGTGAACTTGGGACTACTTACCAGAAGGGACCTTGTCTTTCAGTGACGAGGATGCAGAAGGGACTGAACAATCCTAAAACGACGCACTGGTAATATCTCTCCTTATGAGTAAAATTTAAGTTAAACGCGTTTTAATTAATCCAGGTAGCTCGACTAACATTATTCGATCGAGGGTCGTAGAACAACTCGGCCTACAAGACCAAATTGTGCCCGCAACCCGAGTACTTAACGACTTCAACATGGCAAGACAAACCATCAAGGGTGAAATAATTTTGCCAGTGAACGTGGCCAAGACCATTCAAGAAACAAAGTTCCTTGTGATCGAGGGTGACATGAGGTACAATGCCCTGCTCGCAGCCTTGGATCCATAACATGAGGGCAATACCCTCGACCCTTCACCAAGTTCTGAAGTTCCCAACATCGGAGAGAGTCAAAATAGTGTACGGGGAGCAACCCTACACCAAGTGATACCGGTATCAGTACTTTCATCAGCAAAGGGATCGGATTCGAAGGGAAAACGGGAGGCCAAATAGCAACCACAGACACCAGCCTCGACCAAATCGAAGAAGCAGGGGACCGACGAGGACGAAGACTATTGGATCCCTCGATCCTTCATAATCGTCGATGATTCTTACGCCACAAAATAAACGGCCAAAGAGCTGGAATAGATCATACTGATCGAGCATCTGCATGATCGAAAGGTATACCTGGGCACGGGGTTAACTCCGGAGCTCAGGAAAAAAAATATTCAATTTCTTATAGCTAATATGGATTTTTTTTCCTGGTCACATCTTGATATGACAAGGATCCCACCGGAAATCACTACCCATAAACTAAGCTTGGATCCGAAGTTCCGCCCGGTGAAACAAAAAAAGGAGGCCTTAGTCTGAGGTCAAACACACTTCCATCAAAGACGAGGTAACCAAACTTCTCAAAATAAGATCCATTCGGGAAGTAAAGTATCCCGAATGGTTAGCAAACGTAGTGGTAGTCCCTAAGAAGGGAACAAATTTAGAATGTTTGTAGATTATAAAGACTTGAATAAAGCATGCCCCAAGGATTCTTTTCCTTTTCCTAACATCGATCCTATGATCGATGTCACAGCCGGCCACGAGACTCTCAGTTTTATCGATGCCTACTCCAGGTACAACCAAATACAGATGGACCTAGAGGACCAGGAAAAGACCTCGTTTATCACTAAGTATGACACCTACTGTTATAATGTAATGCCATTCGGGCTAAAGAATGTTGGTGCAACCTATCAACGCCTAGTAAATTGAATGTTCGAATAACAAATAGGAAAATATATGAAATTTCATATTGATGACATGCTAATTAAGTCCATGCAAGCAGAGGACCATTTAAAGCATTTGCAGAAAACTTTCAATATACTGAGGAAGTACAATATGAAGCTCAACCTAGAATGCGCGTTCAGGGTTGGCTCGGGCAAGTTTCTTGGATTCATGGTGTCCAATAGGGGAATCGAGATCAACCCCGATAAAATCAAAGCTATCGAGGATATCACAGTCATAGATAATGTAAAGGTCGTGCAGAGGCTAACAACGAATAGCCTCCCTAGGGAGATTCATTTTGAGATCCTCAGATAGGAGCCGCCGATTCTTCTCACCCCTAAAGAAGAAGAGCAATTTTGCATGGACTCTAAAATTCCAGTAGGCCTTGGAGGAACTAAAGTGATATTTATCGAGCTCGCCGCTGCTTCATACCCCGAAAGTGGACGAACAACTTTACTTGTACTTGGCAGTCTCGGAGATAGCGGTAAGTGGAGTTCTGGTTCGAGAATAACAAAGTACGCAATTCCCTGTCTATTATGTTAGTCAGACCTTTTATGTAAGGCCGAAACTAGATATCCGCACTTTACAAAAACTAGAGGTTGCTTTAATAAGTGCCTCTAGCCTCTAGGAAACTAAAACCATATTTCCTAGTGTTATCCGATATGTGTTGTGACAACTTATCCCCTTCGAAATATTTTGCACAAACGCGAGCTTTCGGGTCGATTGGCCAAATAGGCCGTGGAAATCAGTGGGTATGATATTGAGTATCGACCCCGACTCGTCATCAAGTCTCAAATCTTGGAAGACTTCGTAGTTGACTTCGCGCAGGCCCTCGTACCCGAGGTTGAAAAAGAACTGCTGGTAAAATCGGGTACATCTTCGGGGGTTTGGACCCTCTTTACGGACGGTGCTTCGAACACGAAAGGGGTCCGGACTAGGCATCATGCTAAAATCACCCACGGGTAATGTAGTTACACAGTCTATCAGAACTACGCACTTGACTAACAATGAGGCCGAGTATGAGGCCATGATTGCAGGTCTCGAACTAGCTAAAAGCTCGGGAGCGGAGGTCATAGAAGCCAAGTGTGATTCCTTCCTCGTGGTAAACAAAGTTAGCGGGAATTTTGAAGTCTGAGACGATCGAATGCAGAGGTACTTGGATAAACTATAGGTGACTATACACTAATTCAAGGAATGGACCTTGAAACATGTTCCTCGAGAACAGAACAGCGAGGCTGACGCTCTTGCCAATCTAGGTTCATTGGTCGAAGACCACGAACTCAAGTCGGAGACTGTTGTACAACTCATGAGATTGATGATCGAAGAAGGCCACACCGAAATAAACTCTACGAGTTTGACTTGGGATTGGAGAAACAAGTACATAGAGTACTTAAAGAACGGGGAGCTTCCATCAGATCCAAAGGAGTCGAGAGCTATGCGCACAAAGGCAACAGGTTCACTTTGTCCCAAGACGGAACGTTGTTTAGAAGGATGTTCGATGGACCGTTGGCAATATGTTTGGGACCGGTAGATATTGACTACGTCCTACGAGAAGTTCACAAAGGCACCTATAGAAATCATTCTGGTGTCGAGTCATTGGTCCACAAAGTAATCAGAGCTGAGTACTACTGAATCGATATGGAGAAGGACGCAAAGGAATTCGTTCAAAAATGCGACAAATGCCAAAGGTATGCTCCAATGATTCACCAGTCCGGAGAGCAACTCCATTCGGTCTTATCCCCGTGGACGTTCATGAAATGGGAATGGACATCGTCAGCCCTCTTCCATCGGCCCTAGGTAAAGATCAGTTTATTTTATTTATGAATGATTATTTTTCTAAGTGAGTTGAAGCACATGCTTTCGAGGAAGTCAGAGAAAAAGAAGTCATATACTTCATTTGAGACCACATCATATGTCGATTCGGGATGCCCTCCTAGATCGTATGTGATATTGGAAAGCAATTCATCGGCAGCAAAGTGACTATATTTTTCAAGGATCACAAGATCAAAAGAATCCTATTGACGCCTTATCATCCCAGCGGGAACGGACATTCCGAATCGACCAACAAAACCATCATTCAGAACCTTAAGAAGAGATTGGCCGACACCAAAGGGAAGTGGAGAGAGATACTGCCCGAGGTTCTACGGGCATACTGCACAACATCGAAATCCAGTGCTGGAGCAACACCATTCTCGTTAGTTTATGGCGCCAAAGCTCTAATCCCGATCGAAGTCGGAGAACCCAGCATCATATTTCGATATGCAACAGAGGAGTCAAATAACGAGGCCATGAATACGAGCCTAGAGTTGTTGGACAAAAGACACGAAGCCTCCCCTGTCCGATTGGACACTCAAAAACAACGGGTCGAAAGGTACTACAATCGAATAGCCAATCTTCGACATTTTAACATCGAGGATTTGGTGTTAAGAAAAGTCACCCTCAACACCCGAAATCTGAATGAAGGGAAATTGGGTCCGAACTGGGAAGGACTTTACCAGGTTCTCGAAATCATCAGAAAAGGATCCTACAAGCTCGGCACGATGAACATCGAACAACTACCGAGCAATTGGAACATATCGAACATAAAACAATACTACTGCTAAGGTATGGCCCCCTCCATTTCCATTTATATTTTACACTAACTCTTGCAGGTGTTCGATTAGAAACAATTATGGAATCCTCGACACGAAGTCTTTAGGTCTGAAAGCACGCGTTGCACTCTTTTTCCCTTAGACCGGTTATATCCCAAAAGGGTTTTCCGGCGAGGTTTTTAATGAGGCGACCATTGATCGTGCTAAATTAGAACAATTCAACAGTATATGAGGCTTCTTTATAATCAACCTCGAATAATGAGGGCACTACCCTCGAATGTCAACTTTGTTGTGAGGATATTACTTCATGGCATCAGGGTCTTGATAGGAAAAATTTGTAAGGGCCAAACGATCAAAACAAACTGTGCCCGCGTAGTTTGCTCGAGCCCTGGCACAGAACATGTACGCATGTATAATCAATTATAAAGAGAAGTATTTTCCTTGTCGATATCTCATGCCTTAGAAAAAAATTTCTATTTCATACCCTCGATCTATTATGTAAACAGGCTTAAGGGCCGATCATAACCAGAGTTCGGATAATTACCCCCTCGCTCGGGGACTGCCATCCAAAATAAACGAGATCGAATTATTAAAACTTCGAGGTCATAAGACCTTTATAGGCAACCCATGATTTTTATAGGCCACGGCCACCGCACTCGGGGACTGACTCTTCGGGAAATCTCGAAGTAAAACATGAAAATAAGCCCAAGGGGGAAATCCCGAACTAAAGAGGCTACGAACAAATTAACGCGGTTCGTAGGACGTCCGAATTCTGTAACAAAGCAGGCCTTTGAATTCTTTCATAAACCGGTTAAAAGGGAAATATCATAGAAGGCTTCGATAATATCAAGCCTCGAAAACTCTAATGAGTACAAAATTGTTCGAACTCTCAAACAGTTCCTTATTTCATGCTAAGGAATTACAACCTTTGTGAACACGAATGATAAACAAAGGAAAAAAATTGGAAGCCGAAAAGGGTAGAAAGTCTTATATATGTGTTTAAACGATCGTTTTACAAAGGCCGGATCATCCAAATACAAAATTGACAAAGTCCTAAGGCCACTTTCACTTCGAGTTCGAGAGATCATTCTCGCTCGACTAGAAAGCCTAAGGGCTACCTTATTCTGAGTTCGAGCATGTCCTCACTCGATCGTTAAGCTTAAGGGCTACATAAACTCAAGTTCGAGTTATGATTCAGGGTCCATCGATTAGAAACGGTCGAAGGCAAAGCTTATTATCGGCCCTTACCATCTCCAAACCATGGACCCTCAAACATAACTTCATGATCTTATGCTAAGGCATTTTAACCCTTACATGAAATAACAAAAAAGACAACAGATTCATAAGCCATGGAAGGGAACAAGTTTCATATATTCGTCAAAATCTTTTTACAAGGGCCATTTGGCCTGATCAAGAATTCTTTACAAAGGTCGGTCGGCCTTGACGAAAACACAAAAATTTCTAAGCCTAAGTGTTTAACCAAAGAATTAGATTCTTTGACCAAAGCTATTTTTAGGATGAACGCGGGTTTCTGAGAACCAAGGTAAGACTGATAATTGTAAGTAAATAAGTAAATGAAAAACAATGAGATGCACCAAAAGTAAAGTGTATTTCAATAGTAGTTCGAATGTTCCTTACAAGTTATATTTTATTCCCTTATATAGGGAATTTCTTAATATAACGTCTACCTTTTTCAATGATTATACATTAATGATTAATTATGGCATTAATGTAACGTTACAATAGTAACCATAACTGTTGTGTGAAGGTTGTGTAACGTGTGGATCATTAATTGAAGATCTCTGAATCTTCCCTTTGTTCCGCCCAGATAAATTATGACTGTGTCTCTTCATCTTCTCAATCAGGTTGAGACTCCCGTAGCTAATTACCCTGTGGGTTTGATTTGTCGTGCCTCTTTGCCTCGTACCTCTTCATAAAGTCTTGTCCAGTTGTCGTGTTTTCATTGCTCCACATAGACTGCTGAGTCATCAAGAATTTTTACACGTGTGAAGCTCTTTTTTACCAATACACTAAGCAGCATGGTCCTTGTCGGAGGAATCATCGTCGAACTCGGAGTCTTCTTCACCAAATTCGCTCAAACTCTCAGAGTCCTCCTCGGGAAAAGCTAGGTTCTGAGCCTTCGTTTCCTTTGCGCTGACAATCTCGATTTAAGTAGATATATCGAAGCTTTGATAATGGGATCCCTTGAGGGCCTCCCTTCGAGCTTGCCACCTCACATGATCCACCATGCTTTTGGTCTGTGCTAGGGTAGCTTCAACATCGACCCTATATTGGGCCGCATCAGCCTAGGCCTTACTGTTGGCCGCAGCCGCCTCGAATCTGACCACCTCGAGCTCTTTGGCCAAATTGGCTAAGTTGGACTGAAGCTCCTCGATTTTCTTTGCCTGAACCGGAGCATTCTCCCTTGTAGCCCGAAGCTGAGATTTGGCCGACTCCAGCTCTGCTTGGACGACCTTCTTTTGTGAAGCTAAGATGTCCATACACCCTTTGAACCTCTTGATCTCGGCTCTTATTGCATCTATTTGTCTTTGGAGGTCCTTGATCTATTCGAGCCTCTGTCAAACCTGCATAATCGGATCTTTAGTTGTTATTTTTAACTCATCTTCACTGTCATGAAGCACTCGAAATACCTACTCGTCCATCTCGTCATGCTCATCTCGAGCCGTCACTAAATACGCCTGAAGCTTCTCACTGAGAAGCTTGTAGGTTTCACATTTCATAGTGAGGCCCTAAGCCTCAGCCTTGCGCTCCTATCGGATTCGAAGGAAGGCCTCATGATGCAATACCGAAGCCTACCAGTAAGAAGGAAAATGTTAAAACTATCTACAATTCAAAGTTTTAAAGAGATAATGGAATTGCCCTCGAGCTTACCCGATTCAGAGCATGCTGGGCCTCGTTGAACAAACAAGAAACCTCCACCTCATCCATCTTGGCTTGGTATTCTTCGGTGACGGGGGCGAAAAGTACCTGAGCATCCTCCGGGACGAAAATGATAATCGATCGCTTATGCCCGGGATCGACACTAGGGGCCAGAAACTGATTGGTCAGTTTTTAAGCTCGAGGAAGTCTCATTCGAGCTCTTCCTCATCCAAGTCACCCAGACCGGTGACATCTTCTACTCCGACGAAATAGCCATAGAAAGGGTCTTCTGCTCCATGGACCCCTTCCCCATAGCAAGACTCCACCGCCCAAGAATCATGCATCGTCGACTCAGTAAATAAAGTAGGCGAGGGGGAATCTCTGATATCTACTACCCCAAGTGAATCTTTTGGGGCACCGCCTCCATCTAGGGAAGTCTTGGACATGGCTTCTACACCATCATCGACTACCGCCTCGATAGCCTTCCCACCTCGAGGTGCAACATCTTCAGCATTTTCTGGCTCGGGGATTTTATTTATTCTAGGCTGAGCAGTTTCAGCTCCCGCCAGACCAGTGGTTCTTTGAATTTCGGTGCCAGCTCGCACACAAGCCACCAACCCGGAGTCTTCTTATTCTTCCTCTCCAAGGGACTCGTCCCGTCGTTGGACTGACTCCAAAGTTACAGGGATGACTTCCCCCTTAGGCTTAGGGGGCCTCCTAGCCGGTCCTTTCTTTTCTGGTCCCGGAGAGCTCGGAGCCTCTTTTCTTTTCTTCTATTTGGCCTGCTTCAGAGAAGATAATGAGAGAAGTACCTCTTTTTCAGCAGATGGGGGCCTCATCGCTACATGTTTCTCGAGGCCTACAAAAGGGAAAAAGGATTAATCTCAATGCAAAGCCTGAATGGGAATCGTACTAAGAAAAGAAGATTACCATGGTTACGAGCCTCCCATTGACCCTTTGATAATTCCATCCAAGCACATTCGAAGTAAGACTTCTGCGACACTAAACCCTCGACTCGTTGCTTGAGATCAGTTATTACTTCCGGCATATGGGCGACAGCTGCAACACAAAAGAGAAAAAAAGATGAGAAGCAAAACGACAAAGTTAGGTATACAAGGTGAAGCAACACTTACGCTTTATGTTCCATTTTTCAGGAAACAACATGTCTTCAACAGGATTAGGTCCGAAGTCTTTATTCGGACAAACTGTCCCATCCAACCTTAGTCTCGTGTTTCATCTATGCTCGAGAACGGAGGTTTGGTGGCTCGACGGTAAAGCTTGATCAAGCCTCCACGATAAAGTCGGGGGATGTAGAGACGCATAAGATGATCAAGGGCAAAATGATGCCCCTCGATCTTGTTTACAAAAAATCGGAGGAGGATCACGATCCTCCAGAAATGATGGATGGATCTGGCCAAGGTCGCGTTGTACCTCTTGCAGAAGGCAATGATGATGGGGTCTAAAGGACCCAATGTGAAAGGATAAGTGTAAGCACTTAAAAACCTTTCCACATAAGTAGTGATTGATTCCTCAGGCGAGGGCACCACTACTTGCTTATCCACCCGGTTGCAGTCCTTTTTTACTTGGTCGAGGAGACCGTCGGTAATTGTACATATGTATCTCGACATCGGTTCGCATCGACCCGGTATCGAGAGTGTATTCTCTACCTTAAAATTGCCAACAGTGGGGCACTTTGTCAGAACAAAGTCCTTTAGAGGAGGTTCCGCCGCGGCTCCGTCGCCGACGGGCCTTGATGAAGAAGCGGGTTCCTTGTGCGGAATGATTTTTGAAGTCTTAGCCATTTTTATAAGTGGAGAAGAATAAAACGGAGGAGGAACGCTTGGTATTTTGCGATGAAACAAGTAAAGAAACTTAGAGATCTAAAAATACAAAGCTCTGAGGAAGGAAAAGGATTTTGAAGATTAGAGTGAAGAAGATTTCTAAGTAAAGTTTCAAAAATGAAGAAACATACATTTATAAGTTAAAGACGACGGTTCAAACCGGTAGTGGCCGACCGTCGAATGAAGCGCATTAAATGCCTAGAAAATTGTACCGATGGGACGTTTCAGTTACCTATACCGCTTACATCATGATGCTTACGTCATGATAAACTGAGGGGAAGTTCGAAGACTCAATTCGTTTCTTGTCGTTACACTCCAAAAAATGAGGATAATATCTGTAGGCCCAAGAAATTGAATGGTTTTGAAGATTGACAGAGGAACTTAGAAATGAATCAGGTCCATCAATGGCAGACGTATGCACAAGCAGAGTAAAAGACACGTGAGGTGCACATGCAAGAGATAAATAAAATCTGGTAAAATAAGGGATATCTCCTGATCGAAATTTCAAAATGATAAGGAGAAGGACTCCTTATTCAGTAAGAACAGAATCAAAGATAAGGAAGGATTTGAGGAGTTGAGATTAACTAGAACTCTTCCACCAAGGAAGAGTAGCATTACTCTAGTAAATCTCTTGTCTACTAATCCTATATATTGCAGATTGTTCTTATTATACAGGTACGCACAAAAGCAAAAGTTAAGCAAGAATTGAGAGCAAAATTAGCGAGGCAATTTTGCAAGCAGTTCGTGTGAGATTTGAGTGTGAGACTCTGAAGCTACTTGAACCAGCTAGAAGAACCAGTTCCAACTGTTGCCTTTTAGTCTAGTTTATTTGTAGTAGGTGGTTTCAACTTGTACCTTTTCAGCTTTGTCTACAAGCATTTTTAGTAGGTACCGTGTGTTTAAAGTTATAGCTAACTTGGAGTTTGTCGCAAATAGCTAGAGGCTAGTTTGCTACAAAGGGATTAGAGGTAAAACTAGGTTTACAAAAGAGATTTTGTAAATGATGTTTGGCTCATTGATTTAGTAAAGAGTTTTGAAAAAATCCTACTGGTAAGTAGGTCGTGGTTTTTTTTAACCTTTTGAGCAAGTTATTTTCCATATAAAAATCTTTGTGTTCTTTATTTTCTGTATTTATTATTCCGCAAACAGCAGAGGTTGGAACACATAGAAGAACATGGTCCTTCTATAACTAGTGCACGCGAAAATCGGACACCACACAAATCACCCTCCCCCCCTCTTGTGTGGTATTGACGTTTAGAACATCACTATATGTATACAGCCAAAATCGGGCTTTCCTTTTTAATGATCAATCGAGACCAGGGCATGATAGGCCGATGTTCGTCCCCATGTCATGCCTGTTTGTGGCATGGAGTTAGATATTCAAGCTCATGACTCAAGGACCGATCTAGATCGAGTGGGATAAAGTTCGAGCGAGATCGGGGAAGGCATACCGAGCCAAATAACGAAAAACCGAAATATCCACAATCGTGCGAGGATCACAGCGGGGATCTCGACACGTATCAAGAAGAGGTCGATTAATTAGCTAATCATGAGATTTCTTACTGTATTTAGAGTTGTAGCAAGGGTAGGACTCCCCTACTATATAAAGGGGGTCTGATCATTTGTAAGAGACATCATATTCACACATAATAAAGCAATACATTACATTTCTCTCTTAAGCTATGTTATCCAGTTCTTACTTTTTAGCACACTTAGTTGATTCGAGGGTGATCTATCTCGAGGGTCATAACTGCTCATTACATTAGTTTGATTTGTTCCCATTTACAGTCAATTTCTAATATTAATTTGCATACTTTTCAGTTTGTGCCAAGTAAAATCACGTATCCTTAAAATCACAGTATAAATTCAATTGTTATCCGATTTTAAGGGTAAACATAGTCAAAGATGATTTAGGCGATTCATCATGCCTTTAGCAAAAGGGCATCTTCTTCACGTGTGCTAAATATTTTTATGCTAGCTCCACAAATAATAGGATCAAACACAAAGAGGGGCAAGTTCACAGATAGCCATTTTCACGGATGCTATTTAGAGATTAGCCAGTATTTATTTTGTCCTGAATTTTTAAATTAAAAATCTTAACTTCAGAACAATGCAGAATATTTTTGTCTTGAAAATTTGAACTGAAAACTAAAATCCAGGACACACTAACTAATTCCTAAATAACAGTCTTTTAGAGTGGCTATTTGGAGTCATTTCTACCACAAAGGAAGCATTGAAGCACAAACTATTAGTTTATCAAAGAGGGTTTGATCAAATCATAACTTAGAGTTAAAAATCGGCATGTGTTTGGCTTGATCTTGCAAAAAAAAAAAATATGATCCAAATTGACATATAATTATATTTAATTTTATGGCTAATTTTAAAATTTATATAAAGTTTCTTTAAAAAATTGTAATCTAGAATATATTCATGATTCTTAGTTGGAATGTAATATTTAATATGACTATCGTTGAGGATCTATTTTTGTTTATTTTAAAACTTGGTTCAATAGTATATAGTCACTCTCCTATCATATAGTATTTAAATACTTCAATATCTTTGTTATTTCATTTCACATGTTAAGACTGTTAAGCTTGTATACCTTTTCCAAATTGTAGATATTAACTTATTGATAATTTATAAAAGAAAACGAAGCTTATTAAAACGTAAAGTTTTCACGCTGAATTTAGTATTATATATTGCAAACATTTAGAAGTCAGTTATTTACATTTAATCACTAAAATTGGTTTGATCATGTTGTTCGATTAATGGAAGGGAATGATTAATGTACTCAGGCAAAAAATTTGTTACGATCAAGGAATCGAAGCAATCTGAGATCAAAATTAACAAAGAATCCTAACTTTGAAGAGAGAAAAGTGAGAACTTTTATTGAACATAGTCGGTTACATATGGATTGAGTTCTCAGTTTATCTATTAGCCTAAACTATCTATTTATACACTAATTGAAAATAAAGGATACATGTTACAAAGATGGTTAAACATACAAAGATAAATGCTACTACATGTAAAAGTGTGTTCCGGGTCTTCAAGATGGGCCTGCCTTGGTATTTTGGGCTGGAGCATACTGGGCCTCAGGTAAATATTGGGCTCAAACCCCCCCCCCCCCCCCCCCGCGCAAGTTGGAATGGGCCACCAGTCCAGGCTTGGAAACGAATGTACACTGGTGAGCACCTGATAAAGCCTTAGTAAAAATATCAGCCAACTGCGAACTAGTAGGAATATCATGCAAGATAATGAGCCCACATTGGAGCTTTTCACGCACAAAATGACAATCTATCTCGATATCTTTTGTACGTTCATGGAAGACAGGATTGCGGGCAATGTGAATAGCAGAGTGATTTTCACAGAATACTGGAACAGGACACAAAGAAGAAACCTCCAAACTCACTAAGTAGGCGAACAACCCAAACAATTTCTGCCACCAGTTGTCTTAAAGCTCTATATTCGGCTTCAGCGAAAGAAAGAGCAATGGTAACCCGCTTTTTAGATTTCCAAGAGATGGGGAAACCTCCCAACTGTAATAAAAAACAACTCACATACTTTCGAAATGTAGAGCAACTTCCCCAATCGGAATCACAAAACCCAAGCAAATCAAAGGAGGAAAAATTATTGAACAACAAACCCAAATCAGGAGTGCCTACCAAGTATCTCAACACATGTAAACCAACTTCAAAATGAGGAATTCGGGGTTGTGACATAAATTGGCAGAGGTGTTGAACACTATAGGAGATATCAAGCCTAGTGTGTTGAAGAAAATTCAACTTCCCAATCAACTTTCGATACAAAGACGGATCAGGAAGGGGATCCCCAAAATCAGCAGACAATTTAACATGAACATCCAAATGAGAGGCCATAGGACTCACTTGAAGACAATTAAATTCAGAAAGAAGGTCCAAGAGAAATTTCTGTTGAGTAACAAGCAGTCTCTGAGGGTGTTTAACAATCTGCAACCCCAAGAAAAAATGGGCCTCTCCCAAATCCTTAATCCGAAATTGAGCATCCAAAAATTGCTTTAGAACAGTAATTTCATTCAAATCATCTCTAGTTAACAAAATATCATCTACATATACATCTACAATGGTAAGAGAAGAGCAGACAATTTAGTGAAAAGGGAATAGTCATTCTTACTGGAAACATATCTTTTGGACAGAAGAGCAGTGGACAACTTTGCATACCACTGTCTTGAGTCTTGGAGAAGGCCACATAGGGATTTATTAAGCTTGCAAACTAGATTTACAGAAGGGTCAGAAGCAATCACTTCCAGTTCAAGGGGTACTTTCATGTAAACCTTCTCATCCAAGTCACCATGCAAAAATGCATTATTAATGTCTAACTGAAAAATAGCCCAATTCCTCTTAACAACAACACTTAACAGACACTTAATGGTTGTAAGTTTGACAACTGGAGAAAAGGTTTCATTAAAGTCTATTCTCTCTTGTTGAGTGTCCCCCCTTATAACAAGTCTAGCTTTATGCCTTTCTACACTACCATCTGCCCTTTGTTTAATTTTGATATACCCATTTAGAGGAGATCGCCTTTTTATCAAGGGGCAAAGGCATTATGGTCCAGGTGCTATTTGTTTCTAAAGCATGAAATTCTTTCAACGTGGCATCCTGCCAAGCAAAGTGAACCATAGCTTGATGATAAAAATATGGCTCAAGAAAATAATTGTTAGAAGTAGTCTTAAGATCCTTGGAGACAGAAGAATTAGTGCAAACATAATCTTTAAGATAAGTGGGAAGATTTGAGGGCCTGGAAGATTTTCGTAAAGGGGCATGAGAAGTAGTAAACTATGGAAAGTGTGAAGATAAAAGAGCAGGTACAGAGGCAATTGGGGAAGAATCAGAGGTGGGAACAGAAGGAGGGGGAGTGGAGAAAAATACATTACTAGTAGCAGGAGGAGGGGAAACATCAGGAGGGAAGAAAATAAGGAACAGAAGAACAATATGGAAAAATAGACTCGTGAAATATGACATCCCTGGAAAAGAAAACATTATGCCTCATTAGGTTTAACAATTTATATGCCTTCTTTGTCATGCTATAGCCAAGAAACACACAAGAAATAGTCCTTGATTTAAATTTATCCCTATAAGGCTTGGGTACAACAGCAAAACACAAACACCCAAAAACTTTGAGGTGAGCATATGCAGGAGATGATCCAAACAGTAGTTCATAAGGTGTTTTGTGTTGTAACAAGGGAGAAGGAAATTGATTAATGAAGTAAGTGGCAGTAAGAATGCATTCCCCCCAATATTTAAGGGGTAAATTGGATTGAAATAACAAAGACCTAGCAGTTTCTAGCAAGTGTTTATGCTTCCTCTCCACTACTCCATTTTGTTGGGGAGTATGTGGACAGGAAATTTGGTGTATAATACCCTGATATGAAAAGAAAGAAACAACTTCAACACTTGAACCTAGTTCAAATGCATTATCAGATCGAAGTGTCTTGACAGAAGAATTGAATTGGTTATGCACAAAGAATATGAATGACTTCAATAGAGTAAAAACATTATATTTGGTGGAAAGCAAATGAGTCCAAGTAGCCCTGGAAAAATCATCTACTATGGTTAAAAAGTATCTAAATCCATTGTAAGTTTGAGTATTGTAAGGTCCCCACAAATCTACATGTACAAGTTGAAAAGGGCGGGTAGATTTAATGGAGTTGTCAGGGAAAGAAAGTCTTTGCTACCTAGACATAGGACAAACATCACAAATAAAGGATTGTTTCTTAGATAGTTTGTCTTTAATGTAGGGAAGAGATTTCATTTTATGAAAAGGCATGTGACCAAGTCTAAGGTGCCAAAACATATAAAAATCAAAAGCAGGAGAAACAGGATGCACACAACTGGTAACAGTTTTATTTGCTTCAATGGTATTTACAGTGTGTATGGAAAAAGAAACAGATGGAACACAACCAAAATTAACAGAAACATTAGAACTAGCATCACCTGTTGAAAGAGCAGAAATGTAGGATGATGAAGGGGAGTCACTCTGGAATATGTACAGTCCATTAGAGATTTTACCAAGAACCAGTGGCCTCTTCAGAGAAGGGCCCAGTAAAACACAATCATAGGGATAGAAAATAGCATTACAACAGAGTTGTAATAAAAGTTGATGCAAGAAAATCATATTGTATTTAAAGGAGGGCACAAGTGAAATATTTTGTAAAACTAGACCATTAAACAAAAGAAGAGAGCCTGAACATGTCACTTTGACTCTGTAACCATTAGGAAGAATTACCAAGTAAAGAATGGTTAAAGGTTTAAAATTGATTAACAGATATTTATGAGGTGTCATATGATTAGTTGCACTGGTGTCTATTATCCAAGGATAACCATCTAATTTAGATAAATTGCAAGCAAAGACAACAATTTCTAACATCAAGACAATGAAACAAACTTGCAAAATTAGCAAATTCAACAACAACGTTATCCTGTGTAGGCACCTTGATCTGTTGAAAGTGATTTAGCAAATATTCATATTGTTCCTTTGTGAAACCATGACTCTTGGACTCATGTTGTTCAACTCGATTGTCAGCAACAAAGTTCTCTGCTTGGCCCATGTTCTGAGACTCTGAAACATGTGCATAAGTCGCAGTTTTTCTGAATCTATTAGGTTGAGGATTATTAAGATATCCAATCAACTTGTAGATTTTTACAATGGTATGACCCGACTTTTTGGAATATCTGCACACCATATTAGTCTTCTTAGTATCAAAGTTAACCTTGTGAGAATAAGTCTTTTGCATTCCAACAGGAGATGGTCCTGCATATGGCCTTCTGCACACCAGCAGAGAATGAGGTAGATTCAGCAGAGAATGAAGGAGCTGAAGACTGAGCTTCACATTGACTTTCATCATTGAGCAACATGGAATAGGCGGTGTCAATGTCTGGTAGAGGCTTCATCACCAAAATATTTCTATGAATCGTGGTATAAGTGTCATTAAGTCCCATTAAAAACTGATGAAGTTTCTGATCCTCTTCCAATTTTTGAAAAGCTTCCTTGCAACCACACACACAATCAAGATATGTAATCGAGTAAGCTAATTCATCCCACGTTATCCTAGAGAAGTAAGAATCAACATTTGAATTTCTTTGAGAAATGGAAGACAAAGCCTTATGAATCTGATGGACCTTGGATCCATTAGGTCGACCATAACGTTTCTCTATGTCGTTCCAAAACTTAGCAGTCGATTCAGTGTACATAACACTTTCTCTAATCTCAGCTTCGAAGCTATTCAGAATCCACACAATCACCATATCATTACATCGACACCACGCCTCAAACAGTGGCGAAGTTGCACTAGGTTTAGTAATTGTCCCGTTTATTTTTCCCAGTTTATTCTTACAAGATAAGCCAATTAACATCCCTCGTCTCCAACTTCCATAACCTATCCCATTAAATCTATCAGCAACAATGATCGTACCAGGGTTATCAGTCGGGGAGAGATACAACGGGTGAGAAGGTTCAACAAATGTTGAAATAGAACCAGTAGAAGTAGAAGATGTAGTCTCAGTATTCACCATAATGAAAAATTCGAAGTTGAAATTCTCCAAAAATTAGGGCACCAAATCTACGGAAACAATTACGAATCGAGAAAATAGAGAAGAGTACCGATCTTCTTCAATCAGTCGAAGAAGAAAATATCTTCAATAATCACAGCAAACATTCACCGAAAACATCCACAAATCGCTGCAATTGAAACAGGAAAAAAAAACTCACTAGAAACAACCGCGAAACATCACGCCGGAAGACGAAAACTCAAAATTGGTTGTGAAGAGTAGCATTGGACGGTAGTGGAGGTCACGGCGAGCACAAAGCTTGCTCTGATACCATGTTACAATCAAGGAATTGAAGCAATCTGAGATCAAAATTGACAAAGGACCCTAACTTTGAAGAGAGAGAGAGAAAAGGGAGAACCTTTATTGAACAGAGTCGGTTACATATGGATTGAGTTCTCAGTTTATCTAAGCCTAAACTATCTATTTATAAACTAACTGAAAATAAAGGCTACATGTTACAAAGATGGTTAAACATACAAAGATAAATACTACATGTTAAAGTGTATTTCAGACCTTCATGATGGGCCTACCTTGGTATTTTGGGCTGGAGCATATTAGGCCTCAAGTAAAGATTGGGCTGCAATAAAATTGTGTCACGTAGAAATATTTCAATAGATCATAGGTTTATCTATGTTTGTAGTTCCTACTAAGTATACATGGGCTATTGGAAAATTATATTCATAATTTTAATAGGTCAAATTGATTGAATTTGAATTTCTTGTAAAAGAAGATTACAAATAAAACTAAAAAAGGAACCAAAATCGAAAAAACTAAAATATATGATTAGTTTTCTTTTTTATTATAAAAATCTAACCAAATACAATCACAAATAGTTTTATAAGAATTCTTGATATGTAGGCTTGGGGAAAATTAATAATATTTCAATCACTACTTTCACCATTAATAATCCAAAAAGAAAAAAAAGAATGAAAATAAGAGGTTGAGATCCGACCCGGAAACTGACTCGGACCTGAAAACGCTTCAAACAAAAATGTGGCAGGCATTGCGCTTGCGCTTTCTAGAAGATTTGCTATTCTGATTTTGTTCATCTAGCGGTAAGTTTATTATTCCTTTTCTCTCTCTGGCTTGTGATATTTTGAATTTTGATCTTGTTTCTTCGCTATACACTGCTCTCTCTTGTAATTTCCAAAAGTTCAGTTCCCCTCAGTATGTTTTTCGACTTATTGTGCTACTATATCTGATTGGGTGGTTGAAACTGGAGTCAATTTTTAATGAACACACAAAAGTCCGTTATTATCATTGAGATGGTCTCCTGCAATTTCTCTTTGTTTGTGTTTTGAAGACTGCCCTTATCACCAATTTATTTTTTTGCATATTGAGTTTGTGAAATGCAGTCAATGGAGGGTAGCTGGTGTTTGGCGTAATCTTGAAAAGCAATAAGTGAAATTAATGAGGGAATATAGAGAGTTATAATGAGGGATAAAGCTAGTAATTTTTTTCTATTTAGGTGTGTTTGGTATTAGTGGTGGACCCAGAATTTTTTCAAGCAGGTTCAATCTTAGAAGTACATAACTTTAGTCGTAAAATAGTAGTTGTCAAGTGGGTTCAAATAAAATATTTATACAAAATTTACGCTGCTTTAATCGTAATTTATACATATACATATACATAGTATCATTTTTTGGTGACACGTGTGTCTGCCACTGTTTGGTATAAAGGGAAATGTTTCCATGAAAATAATGGTCTACTCACTTCTTTTCTGTGTTTAGTTGGTGAGTGAAAAATATGTTGCAAAAAGTTATTTATTATAGATTGATAATAATGTCTAAGTTTTGGCTGGAGCCAGTGATATAGAGCAAGAGTTGAAATATTTATAAAAGCAAAATGACTTCTCTCGTAAGTAAGAATGGGAAGTGTTCTCCTTGAATAAAAATTTTGGTAACCAAATAACTAAAAATGACTTCCTCAGTATTTCCCATCATACCACTTTGAGGTAAACAGTTTTGACATTTTGGATAACTAGTTGCGGGAAAATGATCTTATTCATTACCGAATAATGCCTTTTCATAAGCAGATTTTTCAAGGACTCACTATCAAGAATCTATTGTTTGTTTTGTGTTAATGATAATCAGAGGTAGTTTTTAATTGGTTATAAGATTATCGTTATGGTGAGAATGTTGTCCGCTTACTAGTTCTATGTCTTCTCTTTCCTACTTTCGTAGTTTGTACTTTTTCGCACATCCTAACACAGTGCACCAAAGAGCTTCTGAGATGGTAATACACAGTTACAGCTTCAAAGAGAGTTCAGAATAGTATACTCACTTACTCTAGTTTGGATAGAGGCTAGTTACAGGTCATAGTTCAGCTATTCAAATAGCTTAATTAGTACAAATTTCTCTAAGTTCTTTCATCATACAACTTGTTACCCTTCTTTTGAACTTCCGAGATAATTCAGCTTGTTATTGATACTGTGACGTCCTTTTTGGATGCTTGTATTATCCCCGAGTTTTGTAACCCTTTTTACTAGTTTAAGTTTTATTTATAAGCCTTTGTGTCATGGATAAATAAAACCTTATAAATATGGAATGTTTGAGTCAAGAGAAAAAGAGAAGGAACTCGTGGATTGGAAATTAAATATCATTATTAACAATTCTAAAAGAGTAGATACGTCTAAATTAGGGAAAATGATGCAATTAGAGAATTTGTGGGTCTAAGAAGCTTTTTGTGGCTTACATCTTTTGAATCTGTGGGCTAATAAAGCTCTAATAAGTGTGTTTTGAATAACAATTGAGTCCTAACATTGATTGTGTTTATATTTGTTTGATTGAGCGGGACAGAATAGTGCAGTCACTTGAAGCCTTATTGGCCATCGCTAATCATCTTACATACCTTATATGATATTTCTTTGCATGTTTTTTCATATTACTTAATGAAGATGGGAAACTCCATCTTCTGGTTCTTGTCAAATTGTTACTTAATACTTGTTTGTCACCCCTTTTGGATATTTTGGCATCTTATTTGTAAGTCCATTTGCATGTTCCTCAACTTGCAATAGCGATCAGATTATAAAGACTCCACAGCAAGAATTTAACACTTTAACAGATTCTCTGAACTATGCAACCGTTGCCCATTAGTTGTGAAGTAACTCCGATTTTAGGGAACGGTACATACAGGAACCAATTGACTGCCAACCAATCCAAGATGGTATTTGGAAGTCTATCTTTGCTCTCTGTTTTACGCGATTGGTCTGTTTGATTGAGTGCTGTATATGTATGACCAAGTCGTTCTTCAAAAGTCATTGCAACATAGCCAGTAGAGAAGTGCTGATTGCTGAAAGCTATGTTGCTCGGACTCTCCGAAAATGTGGCCGGATACGTGTCGGATCCTCCAAAAGTAGTGCATTTTTTAAGGATCCGACACGGGTACGGCTACATTTTGGAGAGTCCGCACAACATAGGCTGAAAGTATTATAGAGTGACTGTTGTCACATGGTCACGATTCGTATTGGTCAATTATCCTGCTTAGAGAAATCTATGCTGCTTTTTTTGCACTTCTGCTGAATCTCGGAACTGGGTTAGTTTTCAAGGGTTGTAAAATTTAAGCATTATTGTCCTTTAAGCCCTATATTTGTTACGTTAAGAAAAAGAAAGTTGGTATTGACTTTCTATACTGCTCTTGAAAGTGTCGAACAGCTCCTTCGGGATGTTTAGATGTTCAGTGTCTTCAGCTTTGTTGAGATGCCCTATCCTTCTTTCTATTTTCCTTCAATGTTTGTTAAATTTCAGTGTACGATTTACTTGTAATGTGTGTAACTTCGATACACAGAGCATCATTTTTTTCTCAGCACACTGTCTCTTGTTTGCATCAGTCATCAGGTTCTTGAAGTTGACCGGTCATGGGAAATAAGCCAGCGAAACCGGAGAGAGATGAGGTGCTTTTGAAGATTGTCCCTCCTATAGATCAAGCATATGCTCGATGGCTTGCTCGTGATCTCGAGAGAATTTATGGCTTCACTCCAAGAAATCCTCGTGCTATAAAGCCACCTGATCATTACATAGAATACATGCGCTTAAACGGATGGTTGGATGTCAGCTTAGATGACCCTGACCTAGCTCGTTTACTTAAATAATCAATCAACTGCAATTTGTAAAAGTCATGTATAAACTTGAGCAAGTAGGAACCTTGGTTTCAAGTTGATGCTTAGTTTTTTGTACTGTTATAATGGGGATTCAGATCTTGAGCAGTGGTATCAAATGGAAATATTGTCATATATCACCTGTATGCTAGCGCTATGTGACTCCATTATGACTTTGCTACTATTTAATCATTTGGATGTATATCGTATTTCCCTATTGTTACTTTTTGGTACTACTTCTCTTCTTCTTTTTCTTTGTTTTACTTCTTCTCGCCTTTTTGAGCCGAGAATCTAGTGAAACAATCTATCTAGCTTCACTAGGTAGAGACAAGGTTTGCGTACACAATATCTTTTTCAGATCTTACCTGGGCAAATATATAGTGAGTTTTTTGTTGTTATTGTTCCTACAAATGGTAACTCAATCAAAAATAATGTAGTCCTTTCCGTAAGTCACTTTTCAATATTTGGTTTGTACCTCCTCAGAGTGGAAACAAGTAAAGTATTACTCTCCTGACCTATTGGCCAGTTTTCCTCCAAAGGCAAAAGCGGAATGGTCTAGCATATCTTATTGTCCCAACTAGAGGAACCCACTCATGCAATTCTATTGCTATTCCTATATTATATGCAGGGATAATCAGGTAGTTCATGGTCAACATGTCTCCCTGACATAGGAATATTTTTTAAATTTCAAGTAGTTTATATGCCTTCAAGATGTTGTACTTGCTAGCGTAATTACTTGTACACACTTGATATGTTTGTTGGAAGTGCTGTGTCCATCTCAACTTTCCATACCACTATTGTTACTGCATCGTTTAAATTGCCACTTATTGTTCAAGTGGGCCCCTTTCTAGGTGTTTCAATGTAACACTTAGGGGTCGTTTGGTAAGATGCATTAGATAAAATAATGCATATATTAGCTTTGTGTATTAATAATACCTTGTTTAGTACACTTTTTGAAACTATGCATTAGTTATATACCCTATTTGGTATTATCTTATGCATAACTAATGCGTAGAAATCATAGTATTAGCAATGCAATGGGTTTTAATGCGTGCATTAGCTTAGTTAAAGACAAATTATCCTTAAAATGTATGCTTGATTAAAACATGCTATTATACTAATGCAAGTTTGAAATAA
This sequence comes from Nicotiana undulata, assembly GCA_005239495.1. Classification (NCBI taxonomy): domain Eukaryota; kingdom Viridiplantae; phylum Streptophyta; class Magnoliopsida; order Solanales; family Solanaceae; genus Nicotiana; species Nicotiana undulata. The sequence continues at coordinate 33,044 of ML242750.1, read as the reverse complement.
TCCAAATTATAGAAATAAAATAATATATGTAGTAAATAAATAAATGCTTAGCATATTTTCTTTCTTAAATAAATATTCAGTTATATACTACAATATAGGTAGACAAATTAAATAATTTTTTTAACATTTTCATATAAAAACATTCCTAACATATGTTTCTTCGAAAATGATAAAGTGATGGACTAGTTTTGAGGCCATTTTTGTAAACAAACAATTCTTTTAGAAATTGTGCAATGCTTTAATACATTAAACCAAACAATGGATAAGAAATATGCATAACTAATGCAAGCATAACTAATGCAAGCATAACTAATACCAGCATTACTAATACACCTTATTCCGCATTATTCTCCTTTTTTTTAGCAAACTTAAAATAATTATATTAAAAATAATATAGTGTTTAGTACATTACTTCTATACCTTGCGTCACTTAGGACACATTGATTACCTAAGCTTGCTAAAACATTGCAAGCATCATAAGATAGATTTTTAACAAAAATATATTGTTCTTCTAGTTCATTTCCCACAAAAAATTCTACATAGGAAGGCGGTTGAACAAAATGTCTTTTCTCTTTTGCTCAAGTATTTGCCTTCTTTGACAACTGATGAGCTACATTATTCCCTTGCCGGAATATGTGCTAGAGAGCTACTTCCTTCTCTTGGTGCGTTAACAACCTGCAATCATTAACAATGTCATCATATAGTTTGTTGCCTTGTTGTATAGAGTGAATTACCTCAGTGGAGTGTGTTTCAATTTCAAGAGGGAACATTTCCCATTCATGCATTTTTCGGAGTCCCTTTAGGAATGCCTTAATTTCTGCTTCTAATGATCCGTTAGCATGGGTAGATTTTGCAAAACCTACCACCCATTGTCCATTAGCATTCCTGAATACACCTCCCCGGACACAGTTCTGGTTGTTGTTATTGAAGCTTGCATCTATATTTAATTTAAACCATCCTCTTGGTGGTTTGTGCCATCTTACTTTGATGGGGATATTTTGTTGAGTGTTGCGGGTTTTTTCAGTTAGGAGATTAAATTATGTTGCCTTTTGAATAATTTGATCACAGTTAATAGGAATATCAGTGTTGTTTTGATTATTGTTATTCCTATTTAACCAGATATACCAGATGGCAAATGAAAAAAAGGATTTTCAGTTAATAAACTTGTTCTTTAGTGGATAGTCAAAGGCTTTTAACTGGAGAAGCCAGTGTTCACCTAGACGTTTATAGAAGTTTTGCTATTCAAGACTATTCCAAAGGTGTTTTGAGATTTTACAGTTAAAGAAAATATGAGTGATGAATTCTTCTTCTTTGCATTTGCATGTAGGGCAGTTAGGATCAATGTTTATACTAATATTTGCAAGGTATTTTCTACATGGCATCGTATTGTGAAGGCATTGCCATGAAAAGAATTTAACCTTATTAGGACAACTTAGATCCCAAATCCATTTGAAAAGTAATTGGTTGTTTGGAGGGGGTTCTATAAGGTTGTAGCAAGTCTTGGTTGTGAAAAACCTTTTGTTGTTAGAGACCATATAGGAATATCACTAATTAATCCCTTTGAGCGAATTCTTACTTTAGAATTTTTTTATTTAATGTCATTTGGGATGTTAATGGATAAATTATTGAAGTCCCATTTTTTGTCATTATAGATGTCCTTGATCTTTAAGGAATAATCATTAATCGATAGAGGGCCTTCCACCACTTTTCTAAGGCTTTCTAAATTGGGAATCCAATTAGTATGTCATATGTTCATATTAGTATGATTGTCGGGTGACCGTGTAATACCTTTTGAACATAATTCCCATCCCTTATGGATGCTTTCCAAATGAAGGAGTGTTTGTTTTTAGCAGTACTAGTTCCATAAGAGATAATGATCAGTCTAGCCCAGGGGGTTGTGGCACTAGTAAGGATTCTCCATACTAGGCTAGCTAAGGTACATATATTCTTAGCATTAGCATTATGGATGTCAAGACCTCCATTGGATTTTGGTTGGCAAATACTAGACCATTTTATTAGGTGAATATTTTTTCTTTTCTGTGGTAGTACCCCATAAAGTCCCTTTGAACTTTACCAATTTTGTTTAAGACCATATTTGGAAGTAAGGTGTATTGCATGTAATGATTTGGTATTTAATTGAGACAAGAGTGAGATAGAGTAGTTCTCCCCGCTATATTAATAAACTTCATTTTCTAGACAACTAGTTTAGTTTTCATTTTATCAATTATGAATTGATAATCTATTGGCCTTGGGCTTTTGCTTAATATTGGGAATCCTAGGTAGGTACCAAGATTTTCACTCTTTTTAATACCCGGTTTAGTCGTAACATCTTTAACTAAAGAAGATGGATAATTTTTAAAAAAAGGATTTTTGATTTAGAGGTACTAATACATTGTCCTGGCAATCTACAAAAATAATCTAAACCGTTTTTAATAACTTGACATGATTTGTTATTGGCCTTAGCCATTAAAGTAAGGTTGTCTGCAAAAAATAAGTGAGAAAAATTTGGACATTTTCTTCCTATGGTTATTGGATCGCATTTTCTGATATCAACTTGATGAATTATATATATCTGGATAACATTTCCAAACATAGGTGAAGATAAAAGGTGATATGGGATCACCTTGCCTAATACCTCGACTTGGCTCGAAGAACTTTTGTGATGGAGCCATTAAATAAAACTACTATAGAGCTGGTTGATATACAATTTAATAAAAGTTTGGAGAAATTTGGAGGGAAATTGAAGTATCTAAGTGTCACGGCCCAAAATTTATTAATGGTCGTGATGAGGCCGAACACCACTGTCAAGCAAGCCAACACCAAGAAGTTAATTAAATTCTCATTTTAGTATTTTTGAAATCATTTATTTTTCTTGCATTTAACAATAAATAAATAACTTCACTTATTAAATAATGATATCTTTAACAAATTCAAATAATGAATAAATCTCATAATCATCCCAGAACCCGGTGTCACAAATGCATGAGCTTTTACTAGGAAGTAAAATAAAATACAACAACTATCCATAATATAAGTTTGCACAGAAAATAAGATACAAGTACTCGGAAAGAGACTCTGCTGGCTGCGGATCATCTCAAAGATGCAACTCACCTAAGTCCCCGTATCCACCACGTTGTTGTGCCCATAAGGCCACAATCCATACATGTACCTGTACATCAAAATGTACAGCAAGTGCAGTATGAGTCCATAAACAACGTGTACCCAGTAAGTATCTCATCTAACCTCGAAGAGGTAGTGACGAGAGGTCGACTTCAACACTTACTAGTGGTCAAATTAATATAAATAAATGTGACGCTAGGCATGGATGTCATGATTAAATAATAAATAGCAACAAGAAGAGACAACATCTTTCATAATTATAACTTCAGTTTCCGTCATTTCAGTTGACAATTCATATCTCAAGGCATTTAAGAAGTTCAAATCATGGAAAGTACCAAGAAAATAGCATGCGCAAATAATGCAGAGGTCGTACGGCCCGATCCAACAAAATAATAAAATCTGCACTGCCGAGGGGTCGAACGGCACGAACCATAGATGCATCTATTAACCTGCCGAGGCGTACGACCCGCTCTCATGAGAGTAGTGGAAACAATCACCCCGCTTGCGGAATATATTTGTGACGCGGTTAAACATAAATATAATAGAGTTACCCCACTCGTGAATCATACATGCGACGCAAGTACTCATAGATACACACATTCAAATAGTCAATCCAGACTTCATCATGAAAATAATTAGCCAAGGATATGACAAATTTCTCTTCTAATGGTCAAGAAGATGGTGATTAATCTTTTTATTTTTTCGAAATTCATTTGCCAAATTCGGTAGGATTTAAACATTTTCAATTTATCAGTAAAATTACAAGTACGACAAGTAAAGCATGTTTTTGGGTCCTAGACTACCCGTACATAAGCATAATAGTAGCTACGCACGGACTCTCGTCACCTTGTGCGTACGTATCCCCCACAAATAGTAGCGCATAATTAATTATTTCACTTATGGAGACATTTCCTCTTACAAGGTTAGAAAGGAGACTTACCTTGCTCCCAAGTTCTATAGCCGGCTTCCAAGCCTTTCCAACAACTCTAACCGATGTCCAATGCTCAAAAAATAGTCAATAAATGTGCAAACCCATAAAAATATACTATAATACTCACGATAATTCAATTTAAACAATTTCCCAACTCCGCTCGAAAAGTCGATAAAAATCACCCTCAAGACCACGTGTCCGGATTCCGAAATTTTTCGAAGATAAAGATTACCCATAATATTACGAACTCAAGTATATATTTTATTCTCAATTCCATGTCCAATTTCGTGGTCAAAATCAAAAAATACCAATGTCTAAGTCTTCTACCAAAAACCCACAATTTCCACTAATTTTCATGTACTAATACATATATACTCATGTATTTAACTCAAAATTATGAAGAAAGCACTTACCCCATTCCATATGGTGAAAATCGCCTCAAAATCGCTTCAATTCGAGCTCCATAACTCCAAATATGTTAAAAATGGCCGAAACCTCGATATATAGCTTCTGCCCAGGTATTTACTCATCGCGATCGCGAAGCACAACATTTTTCAGCCCAAACTTTTTCCCTTCGCGATCGGGGAAAGTGCTTCGCGATCGCGAATAACAAATGCACAACGTTTCCAGACAGCCTCTAGTATAATGGTCATAACTTTTTGTACAAAGCTTCAAATAGCAAATGGTTTAATGTTCTGAAAACTAGACACCATGATAAACAACTTTCATTATTTTACCATTTCCCAATTCCTTATAGGTTACTATATATAAGCTTCCAAAGTCATCCTTTTGCAACACAATGCGATTTCCAAACTCTTCCCGGATAGGTTGTAGTGTATCAATCATAAATCTTTGTACATAACTCCGAATGCCAAATGGTTTGATTTTCCGATAACTAGACATAAAGAGCTACACCTTTCTTTTTTGGATTACCTTCGAATTCCTTATAGATTGCAATATACAAGCTTCCAAAGTTGGGTCAGTGCAGCAGAAACTTTCATTTACGCGATCGCGAAAGGCCTTTCGCGATTGCGATTCACTAGCCAATTTCTCTCATATTACTCATCGTGATCGCGACCAAGTCGCCGCGATCGCGTAGCACACAACTATAGGCAAAAACCAGCAACTAAAAATGGCCTAGATATGGTCTGAAACCACCCCAAAACTCACCCTATCCCCTCGAGTCTCCGTCTGAACATACCAATAAGTCTCAAAACATAACACGCTAAAACACAAATCACGCCCCAAGTCGAGTCTAATGAAACTAAGAAATTCTAATTTCTACATTCAATGCTGAAACCTATCAAATCACGTCCGATTGACCTCAAAGTTTGCACACAGGTCACATTCGACATTACAGACCTACTCAAACTTCCAGAATCAGAATCCGACCGCGATATCAAAAAGTCCACTCCCGGTCAAACTTCTGAAAAACCTTCAAATTTATAACTTTCGCCAAATGACTCTAAAATGACCTACGTACCTCCAATTCCACTTACGAACGCGCTCCCAATACCAAAATCACCATACAGAGATATTCCCAGACTCGGAATCCCAAAAGGACATCAATAATATTGAAATACACCTCAACCCAAATTTATAAAATTCTTCCAAAATGCCAACTTCCTCAATAGTCGTCGAAACGCTCCCGAGTCATTCAAAAACCCGATTCGGACATACGTCCAAGTCCAAAACATCATACGAATTTGTTGGAACCTTCGTATCTCGATTCCTAGGTCGTTTACTCAAAAATTACACTTTAGTCAATTCTTCCAACTTAAAGCTTCCGAATGTGTGATGACCCAAGGGATCATTCTATGAATTTAGATTCCGTTCTAGGCTTATTAGCCATAAAAAGATTAATTTCAACTATCTCTATTTGCGTGCACAGTCCGGGCGTGAAACCGGAAAGCTTTTATGTGAAAATATAAGAAATAGTAATTTCTAGAGTTAAAAATTGATTATAGTTGACTTTGGTCAACATTTTGAGTAAAAGGACCCGGATCCGTGTTCCAACGATCCCAGGAGGTCCGTAGTAAAATATTGGACTTGGGCGTATGCCCGGAATGAATTCCGAGGTCCTAAGCCTTAGAAATCAATTTTTGAAAGAAATTGTTTTCCTGAAATATTTATGAAATAAAGAAAAGAGTTAATATTTGAAACCATTGGTATCAGGCCCGTATTTTGGTTCCGGAGCCCGGTACAGGTTTGTTATAGTATTTAAAGGTTAACTATGAAATTTGGTAAAAAACGGAGTTTATTTGACGTGATTCGGACATCCGGTTGAGAAATAATGAACTTTAAGTGTTCTCGAGGAAAATGACGAGTTTTGAGGTTTAATTCATAGTTTTACATGTTATTTTCCTGATTTGATCGCACGAGCAAGTTTGTATAATATTTTTATACTTGCGTGCATGTTTTGTTTAGAGCCCCGAGGGCTCAGGTGAGTTTCAGATAGGCCACGAGATCTTTTTACACTTGAAAAGTTTGTTGGTTTTCTGTTGTTAGTGCACAACACTTTTGTGCATTGCGTTCGCACCTACCCNGGGGGGGGGGGGGGGGGGGTCCTCTTTGTTCAGTGCGAACACGGTCTGGGCCACGCACAACGTATCTGGGCCTGGGGGAGGGGGTTTGCGTTTGTGCTATGCGAACGCACAAAATCCCTCGCGAACGCACAGTGTAAAATAGGCCTGGGGGAGGGGGAAACCAAAAGCACTATGCGAACGCGCCCCTCCTAACGTGAACGCATAGGACACTTCCCAGTACTCTATGTGAACGCAGCAGGCCATATGCGAACGCGTAGAAGGCCTGCCCAACTATTTAAATACCCTTTTAAAAACGGGCAGAACCCTTCTTCTTCAAAATTTTTGAACCTCACAGCCCTAGAGACGAATTTCTCCACTAAAATTCATCCTCAAGTTGTTGGCAATCAATTCTAAACTTTATTTTTTCAATTACCCAATGTTTTTCATCATTTTTAAATCAAAAACTAAGAATTTTCATGGTAAAAATTGAGGGTTTGGGTAGAATTAGGGAATTTTGTAAAAATCAAATCTTTACCTAGAATTGAGGTCGGATTTCGAAACTAATTGTATATTCGGGTTCGCGGGTGAATGGATAAACGTAATTTGGTCCGAACCCCGAGTTTAGACCAAGCGGGCCCGGGGTCGGGTTTTTACCTTTTTATTCAGAAAACTTAGGAAAAATTATTATTTTCAATAAATTTAGTTCCTTTAGCCTTAATTAATGATATTAAGTTAATTATGATTAGATTCGAGTGTATTGGAGGTGAATTCAAGAGGAAAAGCTATAATTGAACAGTGAGTGACCTGCGAAATTGAGGTAAGTGCTTGGTTTAACTTAGACTTGAGGGAATAGGAATCCCCAACTTAATTGCTAAGTGAAATTGCATGTGTGTGGTGTATATGTGAGGTGACGAGTATCTATGCACCACCAAATTGTCTGCTAAACATGATCCCTTCCCCGTTTCCAATTTAATTGATTCATGTCTTAATTGTTCTATGTTCATTATTGTTTATATGACTACTTGGATTTGTTACTTTGTTGTTAAGTATTGTTGTAATTATTTTGGAAGAGTATTAGTTGTTTTCTTAGTTTCCTTGTGGTACATAAAGGTTGAACAGTTGGGCATTATTTTACGAGATACATATTTATGTTCCTGTTGGTTTCATGGTTGAGATGATATTGATGAAGTTTATGAGAAAATACAATTTCTTGTTTATAATTGTTGAGATAAAAGTATTGTGAAAGGCTTGGCCTGAGTTGTGAAAATTTATAACTAAACTGTTATGATATGTCTGGTGGGAGCGGGTTGCACACCGCAACAAGGAGTGATAAGGGTGGACATGTGGGATCGGGTTGCACGCACAATAGGAGCAATGCAAAGTAGTTAATCGAACTCTAACATTGGCTTGCCTAGCAAATGTGGTGTTAGGCGCCATCACGATCCCTAAGGTTGGGAATTTGGGTCGTGAAAAATTGGTATCAGAGCACTAGGTTTCTTAGGTCTCACAATTCACTAACAAGCTTATTAGAGTCTGAAGGATCGGTACAGAGACGTCTTTACTTATCTCTCGGAGGCTATTGAGTTAGGAAACAACTCCATTTTTATTTATATTCTATCGTGTGATTCATGTATCTCAAATACTGATTGGATTCTTCTATTTTCTCGCAGATGGCGAGAACACGTGCTTCATCTTCCGCTGGCCAGCATTCCGGTCCTCGAGCAGCAGCAACTCTTACTAGGGGCAGAGGCCGAGGTCGCGCCAGAGGGCGAGGCAGGGGCATGACTCAGCCCATTACTCAGGCAGCAGCCCCAGCTGTGGAACCTCATGTCTAGATTAATCAGGGGATTCCAGCGGGACCAGCTCAGGTCCCCGAGGGGTTTATTGCCACCCCAGTTCTTCAGGATGCTTTGGTCCGTTTAGTGGGCCTTATGGAGTGTGTGGCCCAGACTGACACATTCCCGGTTGCAGCAGCCGTATCTCAGGTTGGAGGAGGGGTCCAGACTCCTGCTACCCACACTCCAGTTCAGACTACTCCTTAGGTTCAGACCCCAGAAGCCAATCAAGTAAAGTAATTCAGCCAGTTGCTCCAGCGCCGCCTATTGATGGGGCAGCTATGTCTACCGATACTTTGTGGAGATTGGACAGGTTCATTAAGTTATTTCCTATTCATTTCAGTGGTGAGGCTTCAGAGGACCCTTAGGAATATCTGGATAGTTGTCATGAGGTGTTGCATAATATGGGTATTTTGGAGACCAATGGGGTCGATTTTGCTGCTTTCCAGATGACTGGTTCCGCCAAGAAATGGTGGAGGGATTACTTGTTGACTAGACCAGTTGGATCACTTGCCTTGACTTGGGATCAGTTTTCTCATCTCTTTATGGAAAAGTTCTGGCCTGTTACTACTCAAGAGGAGAAGCGTCGTCAGTTTGAGCGACTTCAGCAGGGCAGCATGACTGTCACCCAGTATGAGAATCGTTTTGTGGATTTGGCTAGACATGCTATTTTATTGTTGCCCACAGACAGAGAGAGGTTCAGACGGTTTATTGAGGGCCTTGCTCAGCCCATCAGGTTGCAGATGGCCAAGGAGATAGGGACGAAGATTTCCTTTCAAGATGCAGCTAATGTGGCCAGGAGGGGGGAGACGGTTCTTGGTATGGGAGGTCAGGGGTCAGACAAGAGACCTCACCATTCTGGTGGTTTCAGTGGTTCCTCATCTGGGGTTGGGACTTCATTTAGCAGAGGCCATTCTTCCAGGTCATTCCATTCAGCACTACAGGCTTCACATGGTACTTTAGGAGGTCGTGGTTCTTATATGCCTCCATCCGCTCAGCCAGTGTGCAGTGCTCCTTCAGCCCCTATCAGAGCACCTCCTTTGCAGAGTTATTATCGTGGTTAGCCGGCTCGTCAGGGTCAGTCCTCATATCAGGAGGGATGTTTTGAGTGTGGCAAATATGGGCATATCCGGAGAGATTTTTTGAAGTTTCTAGGTAATTAGCATCAGTACCAGGGATCTCGTGCCATAGTTCTGGCACCAGCTGCAGTACCACCTGCCCAACCAGCAAGGGGTAGGGGTCAGGTAGTTAGAGGTAGAGGCCAGAATGTTAGAGGTGGAGGTCAGATAGCTAGAGGTGGAGGTCAGCCTGCTATAGGTGGAGGTCCTCCCAGAGGTGTGGTTCAGGGTGGTGGGGCCCAACCCCGACTATATGCATTTCCAGTCAGGCCTGAGGCAGAGTCCTCCAACGCTGTTATTATAGGTATCATCTCAATTTGTAATAGAGCTGCTTTAGTTTTGTTTGATTCGGGGTCTACTTATTCTTATGTTTCATCCTATTTTGCCCTGTATTTGGTAGTTCCCTGTGACTTCTTGAGTGTTCCTGTTTATGTGTCTACACCGGTGGGGGATGATATTGTGGTGGATCATGTGTATCGTTCATGCGTGGTAGTCATTGAAGCTTTTGAAACTAGTGTGGATCTTTTACTTCTAGACATGGTTGATTTTGATGTTATATTCGGCATGGATTGGTTGTTGCCCTATTATGCCATTTTGGACTGTCACGCCAAGAGAGTTACTTTAGCCTTACCGGAGTTACCTCGACTAGAATGGGAAGGTACTCTTGGTCATTCTCCCAGCCGAGTGATTTCGTATGCTAAGGCTCGCCGCATGGTGGAGAAAGGGTGTTTGGCTTATTTGGCTCATATTCGTGATTTCGATGGTGAGGTTTCTTCCATAGAGTCAGTTCCTATCGTTCGTGAGTTTCCTGAGGTATTTCCTGCAGACCTGCGGGGGATGCCACCCGACAGGGATATTGATTTCTATATTGATGTGGCCCCGGGCGCTCAGCCCATTTCCATTCCTCCATATCGAATGGCCCCACCAGAGTTGAAAGAACAGTTGCAAGACTTGCTATATAAGGGTTTCATTAGACCTAGTGTCTCGCCTTGGGGTGCACCGGTTGTGTTTGTAAAGAAGAAGGATGGGTCGATGAGGATGTGTATAGATTACCGGCAGCTAAATAAAGTTACTATCAAGAATAAGTATCTATTGCCGAGAATTGATGACCTATTTGATCAGCTTCAGGGTGCTAGAGTATTTTCAAAATTTGATTTGAGGTGGGGCTATCATCAGCTGAAGATTAGGGCATCTGATGTTCCTAAGACAGCTTTTCGGACGAGGTATGGGCACGATGAATTTTTGGTTATGTCTTTTGGGCTGACTAATGCTCCAGCAGCCTTTATGAACTTGATGAATCGGGTTTTCAAGCCTCATCTGGACTCTTTCTCAATCGTGTTCATTGATGACATTCTTATATACTTTCGCAGTCGGGAAGAGCATGAGCATCACCTGCGTATAGCCCTCCAGACTTTGAGAGATAATCAGTTGTATGCCAAGTTTTCAAAATGTGAGTTCTAGTTAGATTCAATAGCCTTCTTGGGTCATATTGTATCAGCGAAGGGTATTCATGTTGATCCTAAGAAGATAGAGGCAGTCAAGAATTGTCCTAGACCCATTACAGCCATAGAGATCAGGAGCTTCTTGGGTTTGGCGGGTTACTACCGTCGTTTGGGGAGGGGTTTTCATCCATAGCAGCCCCGATGACAAAATTGACTCAAAAAGGTGTCCCATTTAAATGGTCAGACGAGTGCAAGGCGAGCTTTCATAAGCTCAAGACAACCTTGACTTCAGCACCGGTGTTGGTGTTACCATCAGGTTCGGGTTCTTTCACGGTGTATTGTGACGCTTCCCGAGTTGGACTTGGAGCAGTATTGATGCAGGATGGTAGGGTGATTGCATATGCGTCTCGACATCTGAAATTCCATGAGAAGAATTACCATGACTTAGAGTTGGCAGCCATTGTTCATGCATTAAAAATTTGGAGGCACTATCTTTATGGCGTGTCGTGTGAGGTTTTTACTGACCATCGCAGTCTCTAGTACTTATTCAAACAGAAAGATAAAAATTTGAGGCAGCGGATATGGTTAGAGTTACTAAAGAATTATGATGTCACCATATTATATCACCCATGGAAGGCCAACATGGTGGCCGATGCATTGAGTAGAAAGGCGGTGAGTATGGGCAGCCTTGCGTATATTCCAGTCGGTGAGAGACCGCTAGCTTCAGACATTCAGACGTTGTCTAATCAGTTCGTGAGGTTGGATATTTTGCCCAGCAGTGTTCTAGCTTGTACAGTCGCTCGGTCTTCTCTAATTGAGTGTATCCGGGAGCGGCATGATGATGACCCGCATTTGATGGTTCTTAGGGACACAGTTCGGCGCGGTGGTGCCAAGCAAGTTACAGTTTGAAATGATGGTGTCTTGAGGATGCAGGGTTGTATATGTGTGCCTAATGTTGATGGGCTTTGTGAGTTGATCCTTGAGGAGGCTCACAGTTCTAAGTATTCGATTCACCCAGGTGCAGCCAAAATGTACCAAGACTTGAGGCAGCATTATTGGTGGAGAAGGATGAAAAAGGACATTGTTGCGTATGTGGCTCGTTGCTTAAATTGTCATCAGGTAAAGTATGAGCATCAGAGACCTGGTGGTTTGCTTCAACGTATAGACATCCTGAGTTGAAGTGGGAGCATATCACTATGGACTTCGTTGTTGGATTCCCACGGACTCAGAGGAAACTTGAGGCAGTTTGGGTTATTGTGGATAGGCGGACTAAATCAGCACATTTCATTCCTGTGGGGAGTACTTATACTTCAGAGCAGTTGGCTGAATAATATATTCGGGAGATTGTTCGCCTTCATGGTGTGCCCGTGTCTATCATTTCTGATCAGGCTACGCATTTTACTTCGCACTTTTGGAGGGCAGTTCAACGTGAGTTGGGTACCCGAGTAGAGTTGAGTACAAAATTTCACCCTCAGACTGACGGGTAGTCCGAGTGTACCATTCAGATATTGAAGGATATGCTCCGCACTTGTGTTATTGACTTTGGAGGTTCGTGGGATCAGTTCTTGCCGTTAGCGAAGTTTGCTTATAATAATATTTATCAGTCGAGCATTCAGATGGCTCCTTATGAGGCATTATATGGTAGACGGTGCAAATCACCAGTTTGATGGTTTGAGCCGGGAGAGGCTCGGTTACTGGGTACAGACTTAGTTCAGGAGGACTTAGACAAGGTCAAGATTATTCAGCAGAGACTTCGTGCAGCTCAGTCTAGGCAAAAGAGTTATGTCGATCGTAAGGTCCGTGATGTGGCATTCATGGTTGGAGAGAGAGTATTGCTTCGTGTATTGCCCATGAAGGGTAGGGGAGGTAGCTTATAGACTCGCGTTGCCTCCAGGGTTATCCTCAGTTAATCCGGTATTCCACGTGTCTATGCTCCGGAAATATCATGGTGACCTGTCCCACGTGTTAGATTTCAGTTATGTCCAATTGGACAAGGATTTGACTTATGAGTAGGAGCCGGTAGTCATTTTAGACCGGCAGGTTCGTCAGTTGAGGTCTAAGAGTTATCCTTCAGTTCGAGTGCAGTGGAGAGGCCAGCCCGTTGAGGCAGCTACTTGGGAGTCCGAGTCGGACATGCAGAGTAGATATCCACACTTGTTCGCCAATTCAGGTAATTTTCTATGTCTGTTCGAGGATGAATGTTTGTTTTAGAGGTGGAGATTGTGATGACCCAAGGGGTCATTCTATGAATTTAGACTCCGTTCTAAGCTTATTAGCCATCAAAATATTAATTTCAACTATCTCGATTTGCGTGCATCGTCCGGACGTGAAACCGGAAAGCTTTTATGTGAAAATATGAGTAATAGTAATTTCTAGAGTTAAAATTTAATTATAGTTGACTTTGGTCAATATTTTGAGTAAGCAGACCCGGATCCATGTTCCGACGATCCCGGGAGGTCTGCAAGAAAATATGGAACTTTGGCGTATTCCGAGGTCCCAAGTCTTAGAAATCAATTTTTAAAAGAAATTGTTTTCCTGAAATATTTATGAAATAAAGAAAAGATGTAATGATTGAAACCGTTGGTATCAGGACCGTATTTTGGTTCCGGATCCTGGTACAGATTTGTTATAGTATTTAAAGGTTAACTGTGAAATTTGGTAAAAATGGAGTTTATTTGACGTGATTCGGACATCCGATTGAGAAATAATGAACTTTAAGTGTTCTTGAGGAAAATGATGAGTTTTGAGGTTTAATTCATTGTTTTACATGCTATTTTCCTGATTTGATCGCACGAGCAAGTCCGTACGATGTTTTTAGACTTGCGTGCATGTTTTGTTTAAAGCCCCGAGACCTCGGGTGAGTTTCAGATAGGTCACGGGATATTTTTACACTTGAAAGGTTTGCTGGTTTTCTGCTGTTAGTGCACAACACTTTTGTGCATTGCGTTATCACCCTACCCCTCGCGAACGCATAGAGTAATCTGAGGAGGGGGGTCGTCTTTGTTCAGTGAGAACGCGGTCTGGGCCCCGCGAACGCACAGTGTATATGGGCCTGGGGGGAGGGGGCTTGCGTTTGTGCTATGCGAACGCACAGAATCCCCGGCGAACGCACAATGTAAAATGGGCCTGGGGGAGGGGGAACCCAAAAGCACTATGCGAACGCGCCCCCCCTAACGCGAACGCATAGGCCACTGCCCAGTACTCTATGCGAACGCGGCAGGCCCTATGCGAACGCATAGAAGGCCTGCCCAGCTATTTAAATACCCTTTTAAAAAATGGGCAGAACCCTTCTTCTTCAAAAGTTTTGAACCTCACAGCCCTAGGGACGAATTTCTCCACTAAAGTTCATCCCCAAGTTGTTGGCAATCAATTCTAAACTTTATTCTTTCAATTACCCAATGTTTTTCATCATTTTTAAATCAAAAACTAAGAATTTTCATGGTAAAAATTGAGGGTTTGGGTAGAATTAGGGAATTTTGTAAAAAATGAATCTTTACCTAGAATTGAGGTCGGATTTCGAAACTAATTGTATATTCGAGTTCATGGGTGAATGGATAAACGTAATTTGGTCCGAACCCCGAGTTTAGACCAAGCGGGCCCGGGGTCGGGTGTTTACTTTTTTAATAGAAAACTTAGGAAAAATTATTATTTTCAATAAATTTAGTTCCTTTAGCCTTAATTAATGATATTAAGTTAATTATGATTAGATTCGAGTGTATTGGAGGTGAATTCAAGAGGAAAAGTTATAATTGAACAGTGAGTGACCTGCGAAATTGAGGTAAGTGCTTGGTTTAACTTTGACTTGAGGGAATATGAATCCCCAACTTAATTGCTATGTGAAATTGCATGTGTGTGGTGTATAGGTGAGGTGACGAGTATCTATGCACCACCAAATTGTCTGCTAAACATGATCCCTTCCCCGTTTCCAATTAATTGATTCATTTAATTGTTCTATGTTCATTATTGTTTCTATGACTACTTGGCTTTATTACTTTGTTGTTAAGTCTTGTTGTAATTATTTTGGAAGAGTATTGGTTGATTTCTTGGTTTCCTTGTGGTACATAAAGGTTGAACAGTTGGACATTGTTTTACGAGATACATATTTATGTTCCTGTTGGTTTCATGGTTGAGATGATATTGATAAAGTTTATGAAAAAATACAGTTTCTTGTTTATAATTGTTGAGACGTATTGTGAAAGGCTTGGCCTGAATTGTGAAAATTTATAACTAAACTGTTATGATATGTCCGGTGGGAGCGGGTTGCACGCCGCAACAAGGAGTGATAAGGGTAGACAGGTGGGATCGGGTTGCACGTGCAACAGGAACAATAAGGGTGATATATATTTAGGGAGGAGCAATAAGGGTGGACGGGTGGGAGCGGGTTGCACGCCGCAACAAGGAGCGATAAGGGAGGTTACTTATGTTTTACTGATTTTCAAAGAAAACAAAGATTTGAAAACTTACTGTTTTAATTACTATGTTTCATATTTTACACTATTGTTATTTTAAAGTCAAAGTTTGGAAATTTGGAAACTTACGTGAGAATTGGTTATAGCTGAGACCTGAAAAAGGTGACTGAGTTATTTTAATTGTTGCTACAGTTATTATTTATTTGTTTTAGATTTCTTTCTTGCTTCATTTATTATTGTTCACATGTTATATTGTTAATGCCCCGCCGTAGCCTCGTCACTACTTCGTTGAGGTAAGGCTTGACACTTACTCAGTACATGGGGTCGGTTGTAATGATACTACACTCTGCACTCTTTTGTGCAGATCGAGGTACCGGCCAACAGTAGAGATTAATAGAGTAGCCGTCCATTTATTCGGAGATACTAGGTAGATCTGCTGGCGTCCGCAGATTCTTGGAGTCTTCTCCTATTTTTATAAACATTGTTTTATTATATTCGGAACAGTTACACTATTTCTTTCAGCGCAGTATTTGTAATATTCTTTAGTAGTTCGTGAATTGTGACACCAGACCCTGGGGTAGTTTTAGAGTTATTTATATAATTAGTTCGTGACTCGGTTTATTTATTAGTTTATTATTTTATCTTTGGAATTATTCATTGAAAATCATTAGATTCAGTTTACTTTAGATTATTTTATTATGTCTAAATGAATAATTATGCAAAGTAGTTAATCGAACTCTAACATTGGCTTGCCTAGCAAATGTAGTGTTAGGCGCCATCACGATCCCTAAGGTTGGGAATTTGGGTCGTGACAGAATGAGAATTTTCTTTCTAAATCAACCCCGAACTTCCGGAACGACGCGCTAGAGCTCAAAACGACCGGTCGGGTCGTTACATTCTCTCCCACTTAAACATACGTTCGTCCTCAAACGTGCCAAGAACTGCTCCAGAGTTGTGCAAAATCACTGTTTAACACCTCGTGCACCTACCCGTGCTATCACAACCCAGTTGAGTACATTAGCTCGAGAAATTCCGAAGATATCCTCTTTTATCCAAACAATAAGCTTAGAACCCAATTCCAACACCCGAAATTCTCTGCCAGGCCTACTTCCAACCTACGAATACCGTATCAATCATTACACGATGTACCTGAACATGACTGCATACCTTTGTTGAATTCTCACCATGCACCACATCATTCACAGACCATAATAACATTCCCTAATCATAATAACCAGCATTCCACGAATCTGATGGTCCCAATGCATCTCATGACCTATATACATCTTGCCCCAACTTTTGTTTGACCGCCATGATGAAAGAGATGTGTAGAACTTTATAACCAACTGCCGAGTCAATAAATCATTAAGTTTATACTCCTGACAAGAGCCATCACCCCATGTTGAATCAAATAATGACATTTGCTCTTTAATACATTTCATATAATCTGATTGCACCGATCCTAGATCCAAAAATCTTGCCTCACTCGGTGAGAATTGCTCAGGCGGTAAGCCACCCTAGACATGACCAAAAGTCTCATATGATGCCACAATGTGCCAACAAGCTACAAACTCGAATGGGTACATAAGGAAAACGAACTCTAGAAGGGACTACTCAACTTACGCATTAATAGGGACTTTCCACAGAAAATGGGAACAAAACACACAAAAATAGAACATAGAAAACCATACTCAACATCACACCATTGTGGCGTGCAACCCAATCCAAATAACATACCCGTGGCGGTGTGCCACCCGATCCAAATAACATACCCGTGGAGGCGTGCCACCCGATCCAAATAACATACCTGTGGCGGCGTGCCACCCGATCCAATAACATACCTGTGGCGGCGTGCCACCCGATCCAAATAACATACCCGTGGCGGCATGCCACCCGATCCACACATGAAATTCACATAAGGAGATACACACCGAGCTAAATTGCCCATTACTACAAAATACTGAATATCGGTCACAAGCAACGCTAAGGGTACAATATCATTCTTGGGGAGACATATAGTGTCATAAGCTACAAAACTCAAGCACAACTGAGGTGCGATATATGATCTGAATCTCAAGAGCCATCCTGCTCATATAACACTATCGCTACGCGGAACCTCAACACATAAGAAATTTATCGAGCCGTTTCACAACTTACACGGCACCATATAATATTAGATGAAATAGCCAACAACGAAATATATCCAACATCCGATTACTCCCCCCATGAGGAGTGGTATGCCCAATGAAAATATCTGGCCTGATACAAAGCCCATATTCATATTTAGATCCATCCACAGACCTCAAGTCGATTTTGATCGTACCGCACTAGGCCTGTAACCTTTCAAGGATCCGCAATAACCCTTCTTCCCATGACACACAAGAACAACCATCAACCCGAAACAAACTTCCATAGTCCACAACCAAATGAATCGAGTTCCCTTCAGGCATAAATTCTCAAAAAAAACGATAGAACCACAATCTTTATACTTGGTTCCAATCTTTGATCAATCATGTGACACATGTCACACTTATACAATCTTCCCGTGGTCACGCTCCCACAACCTTCCATACCAGGTAACAAGTTTGCACATCTATACCAGTAGCCATATTAATGTTGTAAAGCGAATCAAGGATCCGAAAATCGGTACACAAAGCCTCTTACACATGACACCGACCTCAGGTGACGCTAAAGACAATACCAGCTTACTTTAAACATTCATATCCCTTTCCTGCTCGTCTGAGCTCGTGACATCCTTGCCAACAACGAACCACAACCTTAATCCTCACTTCCAAATTCATACAGCTCATTGCACCTAACATGCCAATATGCGATAGCACAAGAATTTCATCATAAACCTTGAACCATTATTAGGGTGAACACTTCATCATAAAGAAACCTTTAACTAAACTCATTTCAGGAGAACCATAGCAACACACGACTGATATTCTCATAACCACAGAAAATATGATCCTCAGGCAGGGGTCTAAGCCATCATAACTCTTCTGGGGTCCGTCTACACTTATCAGACCATTATAATTGAACGTCCAAATAAATCAAACACAGCGGCCGTCAAGCCTTACATGTACCAACACAAATCACATGTTTAACTTAACCCGCTGAAGGAACTGATCTTTACCACCATCATGCCAATTCAACCATTTCTTGCCGATCTGACTTCTTCTAATTTACTTTGGACTTGCCTTCGGAGTAATAATTAGCTCCATTCAAAACATAGCGAACCCAAATCTGCACTTATCCCTGAGCGAAACCATTGTCTCAAAACCCATGAACCATCACATACCCTCCTTGTGCGCATATTCGTGTCTTCAATTGCTACACCCGATTTGATAATTTCTTCATGCCTCTAAAGTCATTTTCCCTCATTCATCCAAATGCTACACTACAAGCCAAAAATAACATAGAACACACCAAGCCCCTTCTTCATAATTCGTTGCAAAAGCTCGATACCCAACCATGTTATGGACTCCACATTCCCATGCACCACACTTCAACTTTTGGATCCACTAGGACCGTTGTTGAGAGTCACCCACTCTGACTTGGTCCGACTATAATCAACTCCAAGGCTCTCCTAGCACATGAACACCCTCTCAAAGAAGCACTCGACTGAATCACTTTCCTTGTAAATCACCTCTACACGAAGCATAAACCCTGAACCTTCCAAAATCCTAAACATGAATTAATAAGGCCAATTATAGCACAGATTCTTCAAATCCTTTGCTCAAATTGCCACTGATGTTCTCTTTTCTTAATTGTAATAACCCATCAATATGTCAATCACCAGAAACCTCATAAGTAGATAACCATACAATCCAATCGTAGGCGGTGGGACTCCCCCAATTTTGTCAAACCCTCTCCCTTAAGCAACTACTCGACTTCTGCTTCTTACAACTGCCCTCCTAGGAATTTAACCACCGCATGAGACTTCCCACGTGTCCTTCCTTATCCTTCGCTGCCCAGTTGTTGCCTTAAATCAAAATCTATCTTTGTAGCACTTGGACCAATAGATCTCTACCAACTTTAATCTTTCCAAAGACCATCATTCTCAAGACATCAACACTAGAAACACCGATTTGTTCCTGAACCACCGCACACCACGATCTCTGACAGTCGTTTGCCCGGTACTGCTTCAAAATACTCTACCCTAAAGGCGGATTGAAGAAAACCATAACACCGGCGAACTTAACGTATTCAGCAAGGACAATGACACCGCATCACAAATGAAGATTCTACCACGCTTGAAAATACCAAGTCTCGTTCTTCATCAACCCAAACCTGAACATTTGTAGTCCGATTGCCTTTTCCTCTGCCGAAAATAAAATACTAAATCTCTGAATCATGCACTGAGAAAATCTCCTCCCAAGTCATTCACTGCCTCGACACATAGGCAAGCATCTTACCATCACATCAATACTTTGCGATAACAACTCATGAGCATCATAGCAACTTGTGCATAGCCTCAAAGCTCTCAGAAGTACAACTATTGAGCTGAAATGACATAATATTCTTTCGCAAGGTGATGACAATAGCCCAATCAACTGCACAGGGAGAAATATCCTGCACCACATATATAGTACCATTACAATCCCTCATTTCTCAATTTATAACAAGCTCTTCGCATTGCATAAGACTGATTAGAAAATAAATGAATACATAAGCCTCAAAGGAATCAAACCGCACGATGAAGAATCAAGAAGGGAAGGCTCCTAACACCATGTAGCCTCTTGAAGATAAGTACAGACGTCTCTGTACCGATCCACAAGACTCTACTAGACTTGATCATGACTCGTGAGACCTAAGGAAACCTAGTGCTCCGATACCATGTTGGCACGACCTAAAATTCATTAATGGTCGTGATGGCGCCTGTGATGACCCAAAGGGGTCATTTTATGAAAAAGAATTAATTCTAGTCTTACTAGCCCTAAAAAGACTAAATTTAATTTCTTCGATTCGCGTGCGCAGTCTGGGCGTGAAACCGGGAAGCTTTTATGTGAAAATATGAAAATAATAGTAATTTCTAGAGTTAAAATTTGAATTTAGTTGACTTTGGTCAACATTTTTGGTAAACGGACCCGGATCTGTGTTCCAACGATCCCGGGAGGTCCGCAGTAAAATATGGAACTTGGGTGTATGCCTAGAATTGAATTCTGAGGTCCCAAGCCTTAGAAAATAATTTTTGAAGAAAATTGTTTTGCTGGTTAATTCAAGAAATAAAGAAAATGAAATAATATGTGAAAAATTATGATATCGGGCCTGTATTTTGGTTCCGCAGCCTGGAACAAGTTCGTTATGTTATTTCAGTCCTATCTGTGAAGTTTCATGAGAATCGGAGCTGATTTGGTGTAATTCGGACATCCGATTGAAAAGTTAGGAAATTGAGTATTCTTGAGTTGTGAGGCTAAATCTGTAGATTTTGATGATTTGATCGCACGAACAAGTCCGTATGATATTTTTTGACTTGCGTGCATGTTTGATTTGGAGCCACGAGGGCTCGGGTGAGTTTCGGGTAGGCTACGAAGTGTCTAGACTTAGAAAAATATCACAACAGCTGAACATCTGGTGTGCAGGCCTCAGATCTCGCAAATGCGAGGTCGGGCTTCACAAATGCGAAGGG
Source organism: Nicotiana undulata (assembly GCA_005239495.1). NCBI lineage: Eukaryota > Viridiplantae > Streptophyta > Magnoliopsida > Solanales > Solanaceae > Nicotiana > Nicotiana undulata. The sequence goes on along the minus strand of ML242750.1, from coordinate 12,029 downwards.
CCCCTATTCGAAAATGCAAAGGCCTTCTTGCATTTGCGATATTTTCTAGAAAGCTCAGGGTTCGCAAATGCGAGACCTGCATCCTGTTATATCAGCTTTTTTACGGTATTTTCACCTCTTTTTCAATTTTTTCAAACCCTAAACCTCCATAGGCAATTTTTCAAAGACACAAACTTCTCCAAATCATTGGTAAGTGATCTCTAACTAATTTCTTTCAATTCCTAACAACTTTGTTAACAAGATTACAACCAATAATCTAGAGTTTCATGGTAAAAATTTGGTTTTTGGTTAGAACTTAGAAATTTCAAATTTTGGGGAATTGGACCTCGAATTAAGGTAGGATTTTAATACCAATTGTATATCCGGGCTCGGGGGAATTGGGTAAACGGGTTTTGGTCCGAACCTCGAGTTTAGACCAAGCGGGTTCGGGGTTGATTTTTGAATTTGGATAGGAAAACTTAGGAAAACCATTGTCTTTCAATAAAGATGATTCCTTTAGGATATGATTGATAACATTCAACAAATTGTGATTAGATTCGAGCGGAATAAAGGCAAATTCTAAAGGAAAGGCAATGCTAGAACAGTGAATTGCTTGTGAGATCGAGGTAAGTGTTTGGGATAACCTTAGCTTGAGGGAATAGGTATTGTTTTTGTATTTTCTACGTGTTAGTGTTGAGTACGACGTATAGGTGTGGTGACGAGTATCTATACGTTGGTGTCAAGCATGCCCGTGAGTCTTATTGATGTGATTGTTGTGACTCCTATTATGTAATGTTCATGCTTAAACTGACGACTATCCATGTTGAACAAAATTCATGATGATTCCTCAGTAATTGACCATTGTTGAGCATTGGCTCAAGTTGAGATTTATTTTATGAAGTAAATTGTTGGAATTAGATTGGTTATAGCTGATTTCCTTTGCCGGGATGAAATTGTTTCTGTCGTTGATTCCCTTGCAGGGATATTATTGTTTCCACTGTTTTGGTGAGGATGAGAGTAAAAGAACGAATGGTGATGCCGTGCACATTTAAATCTACATTTAAATTTATGAATATGGTGAGTATGAGAGTAAAAGCACGAAGGGTGATGCCGTGCACATTTACATCTACATTTACATTTATGCATATGGTGAGGATGAGAGTAAAAGCACGAAGGGTTATGCCGTGCACATTTACATCTACATTTACATTTATGCATATGGTGAGGATGAGAGTAAAAAACATGAAGGGTGGTGTCGTGCCATTATTCGTATTCATTACATGGTGAGGATGAGAGTAAAAGCATTAAGGGTGATGTCGTTCCATTATTCATATACATCGCATTTTCATTTTTGGTTCATTATTGTTCATATCTGTCTTTTTCGTTGTTTCAATCCTTATGACGAGATTCCCCACAACATGACCCCTTCCCATTGTTTGTTATATTGTAAATCCCTTACTTGATGTTATTTCTGCTAGTATGATTATTCTGTCCAGGTTTTATGTGGTGTCTTGTCCTAGCCTCGTCACTACTTCAACGAGGTTAATCTCGACACTTACTTAGTACATGGGGTCGGTTGTACTTATACTACACTCTGCACTATTTTGGGCAGATCCAAGTACCGGCAAGCGTTAGGAGATTTTAGTAGTCTGCACTCAGCATTCGAAGGCACAAGGTAGATCTGCTGGCGTCCGCAGATTCTTGGCATCTTCTCCCACTTTGTACGGACACTGTTTTATTATTTTCAAGACAGTTATACTCTTTCTTTCATCCAATTATTTGTTGTACTCTTAGTGGTTCGTGAATTGTGACACCAAACTCTGGGGTAGTCGTTTAGTTATTTTTCTAGTTAGAGGCTCGGTTTTATTATTATTATTCATTTATTCTTGATTCGTGAGTTTACGAAATGGGAGTATTAATGTTTAGTTTATTTTGCATTGTGTTAGTGAAATAGATTTCTAAGGAAAATATATTAAACGAATTCTAACATTGGCTTGCCTAGCAAGTATGATGTTAGGCATCATCACGATTCATAAGGTTGGGAATTTGGGTCGTGACAGCGCCGGACACCACTATCAGGCAAGCCAAAACCAAGAAGTTAATTAAATTCTCATTTTAGTATTTTTGAAATCATTTAATTTCCTTGCATTTAACAATAAATAAAGAACTCCACTGATTAAATAATGATATCTTTAACAAATTCAAATAATGAATAAATCTCATAGTCATCCCAGAACTTGGTGTCACAAGTGCATGAGCTTTAACTATGAAGTAAAATAAAATACAACAACTGTCCAGAATATAAGTTTGGACAGAAAATAAGATACAAGTACTCGGAAAAAGACTCCGCTATATGCGGATCGTCTCAAAGATGCAACTCACCTAAGTCCCCGTATCCGCCATGTCGATGTGCCCACAAGGCCACAATCCATGCATGTACATGTACATCAAAATGTACAGCAAGTGCACTATGAGTACATAAACAACGTGTACCCAGTAAGTATCATGTCTAACCTTGAAGAGGAAGTGACGAAAGGTCGACTTCGACACTTACTAGTGGTCAAATTAATATAAATAAATATGACGCTAGGCATGGATGTCATGATTAAATAACAGATAGCAACAGGAACGGACAACTTCTTTCATAATTATAACTTGTTTCCGCCATTTCAGTTGACAATTCATATCTCAAGGCATTGACGCAGTTCAAATCATGGAAAGTACCAAGCAAATAGCATGCACAAATAGTGTCGAGGTCGTACGGCCCGATCCAACAAAATAATAAAATGTGCACTACCGGAGGGTTGAACGACGCAAACCATAGATACATCTATTAATCTGTCGAGGTGTACGGCCCACTCCCATGAGAGTAGTGGAAAGAATCACCCCGCTCGCGGAATATATTTGCGATGCGGTTACACATAAATATAATAGAGTTACCCTGCTCGCGAATCACGCATGCGACGCAGGTACTCGTAGATACACACATTCAAACAGTCAATCTAGACTTCATCAGGAAAACAATTACCCAAGGATATGAAAAATTTCTCTTTTAATGGTCAAGAAAATGGTGTTTAATCTTTTTATTTTTTTGAAACTCATTTGCCAAATTCGATAGGATTTAAGAATTTTCAATTTATCAGTAAAATTACAAGTATGGCAAGTAAAGTATGCTTTTGGGTCCTAGACTACCCGGACATAAGCATAATAGTATGTACGCACGGACTCTCGTCACCTTGTGTGTACGTGGCCCCCATAAATAGTAGCACATAATTAATTATTTCACCTATGGGGACAATTCCCTCTTACAAGGTTAGAAAGGAGACTTACCTCGCTCCCAAGTTCCATAGTCGGCTTCCAAGCCTTTCCAACTACTCTAACCGATGCCCAATGCTCCAAAACTAGTCAATAAATGTGCAAACCCATAAAATATACTCTAATACTCACGACAATTCAATTTAAACAATTTTCCAACTCCGCTAGAAAAGTCGATAAAAATCACCCTTGGGCCCACGTGCCCGGATTCCGAAATTTTTCGAAGATAAAGATTAACCATAACATTACGAACTCAAGTATATATTTTATTCCCAATTCCATGTCCAATTTCGTGGTCAAAATCCAAAAATACCAATTTCTAAGTCTTCTACAAAAAATCCACAATTTCCATGTTCTGATCCATATATACTCATGTATTTAACTCAAAATTGTGAAGAAAGAACTTACCCCATCCATAAGGTGAAAATCGCCTAAAAAATCGCTTCAATCCGAGCTCCATAACTCCAAATATGTTTAAAATGGCGGAAACCTCGATATATAGCTTCTGCCCAGTTATTTACTCATCGCGATCGCGGAAAATGATTCACGGTCGCGAAGCACATCATTTCTCAGTTCGCGATCGCGAAAAACAAATGCACAACTCTTCCAGACATCCTCTAGTATAATGGTCATAACTTTTTTTTTATAAAGCTCCAAATTGCAAATGGTTTAATGTTATGAAAATTAGACACAAAGATCTAAAACTTTCATTCTTGATCATTTCCCAATTCCTTATAGATAACTATATATAAGCTTCCAAATTCAGCCCTGTGCAACACAATGTGATTTTCAAACTCTTTCCGGACAGGCTGTAGTGTATCAATCATAAATCTTTGTACACAACTCCAAATGCCAATTGGTTTGATTTTCCTAAAACTAGACACAATAGCTACAACTTCTAATTTTGGATCACCTTCAAATTCTTTATAGATTGCAAGATACAAGCTTCCAAAGTCGGGTCAGTGCAGCAGAAACTTTCCTCTACGCGATCGCAAAAGGCCTTCTGCGATCGCGATTCACTGGCCAATTTCTCTCATTTTACCTCATCGCGATCGTGACCAATTCCCCGCGATCGCGTAGCACACTGCTTTAGCCAAAAACCAGCAACTAAAAATGGCCTAGAAATGGTCTGAAATCACCCAAAAACTCACCCGAGCCCCTCGGGTTCCCGTCCGAACATACCAACAAGTTTCAAAACATAACATGGACTTAGTCGAGGCCTCAATCTCATCAAACAACGCTAAAACACGAATCACGCCCCAAGTCAAGTCTAATGAAACTAAGAAATTTCAATTTCTACATTCGATGCTGAAACATATCAAATCACGTCCGATTGACCTCAAATTTTATACACAGTTCACATTCGACATTACAGACCTACTCTATTTTCCGGAATTAGAATCCGACCCCGATATCAAAACGTCCACTCCCGTTCAAACTTCTAAAATACCTTCAAACTTATAACTTTTTCCAAATGACCTACGAACCTCCAATTCCACTTCCGAACGCGCTCTTTACCACCAAATCACCATATAGAGCTATTAACAGAATCAGAATCCCAAACGGATATCAATAACATTGAAATACACCTCAACCCAAATTTATGAAATTCTTCAAAAATGCCAACTTCCTCAATAGGATTCAAAATGCTCCCGAGTCTTTCAAAAATTTGATTTGAACATACGACCAAGTCCAAAATCATCATACGAATCTCTTGGAACCTTCGAATCTCGATTCCGAGGTCGTTTACTCAAAAATCATACTTTAGTCAATTCTTCCAACTTAAAGCTTCTGGATGAGAATTTTATTTCTAAATCAACCCTGAACTTCCGAAAATTCAATTTCGACCACACGTACAAGTCATAATACCTAAAGTGAAGCTACCCAGGTCCTTAAACCGCTAAACGTAGCGCTAGAGCTCAAAAGGACCGGTCGGGTCGTTACACTAAGAATGTGATGTACAAAAGACCATTCTAAGCGATCAAATGATTTTTCAAGATTTAGGATCATGTGGCCTTGATTGCCTATTAGTTTCTTTAAATTGGAAACTAATTCTTGAGTGATGATTGTATTGTCAGAAGCTCTCCCATTTTTCATGAAACTAGCTTGAAAGGGACTGGTAATTTGTTCTAGGAATGGTTTAAGGCGATTTGCAAGGGTTTTTGTAATTAATTTATTAATAGTATTGCAAAGGCCAATTGGTCTAAAGTTCCTGATGTTATTATCATTAGGGATCTTTGGGATAAGACAAAGATAGGTTCTATTTATGTCTCTGGGGATTTCCTGATTTCTGAAAATATCTGACAAAGATTAATTACAGAATGTCCTATAATTTTCCAATATTTTTGGGGAAAAAAGGGGTGAAGGCCATCTGGCCCTGGGGATTTGGATGGTTTAAAAGAAAAAATGCCCCTCTTAATTTTCATATCTAGTAAAGGACTGTCTAGTGAAGTTAGGTCTAAATTAGGGTGTGTAGAGTGGTTTTTCAGTGGATTAATCCAGTTTGTTAAGGAGTGAGAGATGATGAAAGCATATGAAAAGTAATTAAGAACGTGTGCACAACTAAGTGTTGTTCATCGATCCAATTTCCAGTATCATCTTTATAGAAATTAATTTTATTTCTTCTTCTTCTATTAGAAGCTGAAATGTGAAAAAAACTTTGTGTTAGCATCTCTTTCGTTTAACCATATTAATCCTCCTCTATTCTAAGGATGTCATTATAGTCCTTTATTAAATTATATTCTAATGTTTGAAGGAAATTACTATAGGCATAATTACTGGAATTTGGATTCCTTGGAGTCTTGCTAGAAATTTTCTCTTTTTTCCATTATATCACCAAAGGTTTTGTCTTTCCAAGACCTAATATTATCCACAAAGTTTTTGCTAGCTCTGAAATAATCTGTTCCATACCAATTTTTTTCGACAATTGTTTGAAATTCAGGGTGTTTACACCAAAAGGTTTCAAGCCTAAAAGGTTGTTTATGATTTAGTAAATTTTTAGGAATAAGTTCTACTAAGATAGGGTTGTGATCTGAATAAGTCTTGGGAAGGTGGATTATAGAGCTTTTAGGGAATAATTCTACCCATTCTTCATTACCTAGAATTTTATCTAGTCTTTCCATAATGAGGCCCTTATTTTTTTTCCTGTGATTTGACCAAGTATATTTGTACCCTTTATAGCCAAGATCTAGTAAACTACAATTGTTAATCTTAGACCAAAGGTAGTTAGCTCTATTATTGTTAATAGGTCTTCCACCCAATTTTTCAGTTGAACCCAAAATGTAAAATCTCCTCCTACCATCCAAGGTCCTTTATAGGTCTTACTAATGTTCTCTAGGTTTTACCACATGATATTTCTACTATACTTATTAGTGCTAGCATATATTAAAGAAAAACGTCTATTTTTACGAATAGGTAGTACCTCTATTGTTGCATGAATTTCTTGATTAATACGGATGAAGTTGTGGACAGTGACCACCTCATGGCTCCACATAACCACCATGCTTCCTGACTGTCTTTCAACTGGCACTTCTATCATCTCCGAGAAACCAAAATCATGAATCATAGCAGCATGATTTCCCATCCCAGTCTCCAACAAGGTCACCATGCCTGGCATGTGAGTCTCTATCATCTCTCAAAATTCCTCCTAAAGTTGTCATTGTTCCCACCCCTTATTTTATATATAATTAAATTAGCAGGACGATTCATAGAAATGTTAAGGTTCATGTTTGTTGGTTCTCCATTCTCCCTCACTTCCTCCAGAAGAACATGGTTCCTTCTTAGTGATGGAACTGGAAATCGTGTCTCTGTTGCCCACTGTTGGATTTTGGGGGGGGGGGGTCTGATGTCCATCGAGCACTTCTATAGTGCTATTGGGCAGTTGAGCACATGCCTCTTCTCTTGCATCTTCGTGAAGAGGAACACTTTTGCCCCGTCTTGGTTTGAGAATTCTAGGACTTGCTCGAAGCCTAGGTTGAGAGGTTCCTCTTCCTCCTCCATGGTTGCTTCTTCGGGTTCTGGCTCCTGCATTGCCTGGTGGTGATGCTTGTTGGTATATTGGAGCAACTCGTTGCTCCTGGGCTTGTTATGTGTTCTCCCATGGCATGAAGATGGGGTTTAGTTGGGATAACATCTGTGGTGTAAGGAAGGGCATGTCTAGGAGGGCATTATGGGGGTAGATTGGATTGAAATTTGGTGGCATATTCCACTGGTTTCTCATTTCATGCACCAAGTGTAGGTTCAGGGATGGTGCTAAGGGGTGAAGGATATTGTTTAGCCAAACCTGGTTCAGATAGTTGTTCATTGCGAGCCTCATACCCTCTGGTACCAACTGAGCTAGGTATTGAGTGTTGTGGAGTATGACTAACGACTCCTGGCCATTAATTTGAAGATTGAATGAGACTGTATGTCCTATTAGCCCCATTTCCATCCATGAGACATGCTAGTAGTCCTGAGCTTGTGGAGGTTGGACATAAATAATTTGAGAATTTTCTGGTTGTGGAGGGAAGGGAGGTAGGTTTTCCATATTTTGAACTTTGTGTTGTCTTAGTATTTGAAAGAGTTTGTGTCTTCTTCTTAGGGTCGAGAGGAGTCTTGGAATTTTATATAGAATGTTGTATACCTTAAGGCTCACTGGCAGGGGTGGAATTTGAGCTACTAGTTGTGAGGGAGAGATCGGAGGATAGGGTAATGATTGGGGCTTCCAATTGCATGGCTTTTGGGTGCCAATGTTTTGCGTTATAACTTGATCTGCCATGGATATAATATCCATTTCGTGATCTAGAGTGGAAGTCACTTGTTCATCATTACCTTCTTTAGCTGCCATTTGGACGTCATGCTTTGGGGGGGGGGGGGGTTATTATTTTCATATCTATTAGGAAGATTTTGTTCACTAGAAACAGTTCCCAGTGATTAGTATCATATTTTTTATTTTGTTGGTTAATAGGGCAGTGTAGGTTTATTATTAGTAAGGGGGTTAATTATGTCATTACGGGTATTTTTTGCATGGCACTATCCCCGTTATTTTTAATAGTAGACACGTTAGCTTCCAGCATGTCTATGCCCTCCTTCTGAGTGGACATGTGTTCATTTGCATGGCTAATTTTTTATTTTGTAATTTTTGTAATTATTAGTATTTTATCTAAAACCATTTGATTGCTATCAAGGAGAGAAAAGTTGTTTTGGATTAGAATGAGGGGTTTTTCCTTAACCAGGGTAGCCGAAAATTTTCCACCATTATTTTCTAGGAATTTTGTTGGATATTTAGATTTATATTGCAAAAGTGTCAATATACTTACCCGTATTTGCATTGAACAATTTAACCGAGATACCTGGTCCAATATTGTTCTCCACCAGATTATTGGTGGTTTGTTGATTACTTCTTGCTCCTTGCTTTTTTCCTTTGTTGAAATAAATTGTTTCCCACTCCTCTTGTGGATTTCCACCCTTGTTATAGATTGTTCTTTGGTTGGATACGAGCTTTTCTTAATATTATTTTGAATATGAATACATTGTCCTACTGTGTGACCAAGCCTTCCACAATTTTTGCGAAGTAAGTTTTCACCCTCATAATGAATATGTTGCTTGTGATGACCAACATACAGGAATGGTTGCAATAGAATTTCATGTGGAAGTTCCACACAATGTCTTGCATAACGACCCCTTAAAGTGGTTGATGTGCAAACATCAACTTTTAGTAGACGTCCAATTGCATTTCTAATTTTTTTTAAAATTTTTCCATCGTAAAATTCCGTTAGCAATTGTGGAAGCCTAATCCACACTGCTAAGACAGTTAATTTTTTCTTTGTGGACACAAAGTTAGGCTTCCACTTTGTAATGGAAAGAAAATGACCATTAATGAACCACGACCCTTGATGAATAGGCTTCTCTATATTTTCGTTTTTCTTGAATTTGATTATGTAATAGTCCTCTCCTAGATCAATTCGTGAGAAATCCTCCGTTGGACGCCATAATTCATGAATCTTTTTTAAATTAATGGTGTAGAATATGTTTTCCAACGAGCTTCACAGTGATAGAACACTTCAAGGCTCATAAATTTGTTGTCTATCTTCCTTTGTTAACGAGATTCTTTTAATGCCTTGTGTGGTAGAGGTCATTGATTGCTCGAAAGTTCCTTCTTCTGAGGAAGTTCATGTCATGTCCATGTTGGACTGGCTCATATTTGGTGCAAAGATCATTGGATCGGAGGCTATTAGCATATCTTTGAATGATGCTCTATTCTCCAAACCAATATGTATGAATTTTGCATGTTCAATGTCAGGTGATTTTGGTGGTATTGTATTTCATGCACCTACCAAAGTAGTATAACTCTTTGTTTATTTATGGATTGGCTGTTACTCCATATCCTTTTATTTTCCACATTCTATATTTTGTACAAAAAGCTTTATTTTTTACAAAAAAATATTCAAAAATTCGTACGAAAAAGAAAACAAAATTTAATACTCGATTGTTCGATGCGCGTACATCTTACCTTTTAGATTAAAGAACTAGACTTCTGTTGATGGATTTATCTTGTTTTTTGAGTATTTATTAGTTGGATAACAAAAAGAAAATCAGGATTGTAAGTTCAAAACTCAAAGTTTAAGAAAATATGATAGGTGTAAAATATTTTGAATATCCTAAAAAGACAAGAAATATGCACACAAAAAAAATCATTGCTAATAAGTAGTATTTTATATGCTATTAATCTTATAAATTTCACACACAAAGAATATACTTTAATTGATCTATATTAACTTAAGTGTATAGTTAATATTTGTATATATAATTAGTCGGACACCTATGCTCTCAAAAGTTCTCTTTTTAAATGCTAATTTCTTCTCATTATGCAAATTTTAAGAGTTTTGTTTCCTATAAAGTGGTAGTAGTAGTAATATGAAATTTCATAATCAATAATTGAAGCTAAAATCATCTAACTTTAGTATATGTATCTCTATAATCTTATAAAAGGTACAATAAAATCCTTCTTCGAGTAAACAATTTTCCTGAGTAAAATGGAGTTCAATTTGACGTAAAACCGAACAACAATAGTCCTCCTCTTCTACAATGTTATTTTCCTTATTTCACATGTAAATAATTTTAATTAGGTTATATATATATATATATATATATATATATATATATTCTATTTTTTCAAATCTGTTTTCGATCAAATAAATTACCTACAAAATATAATGAGTAAGTTGACTATGATATAAAGCATAAATTAATCAAATAAATCTTATAATAAATATTTTATATGATTTCCTTAATGAGCATACAAAAATTTAAAAAGATATTTATTTTAGATAAGAGGTAATACTAAATGTGAACCTAATTGTAGTTGCATTAGATAACTTGACATTGCAACAAAAGAAGATTGTTAATGTTTATAAGTAAAGTGAAAATTTTATAACTCCTGATAATTCGCACAACATGAACATCAAACAAGCTCCTTTTTTAAAATTTTAATTTTCAAGTAATAGTTGGGACCAATAAAATTATAAGTTTGTAATGACTTTAGGTGTTTCAAGAATAACTTTTAATATCCTTTGGAGTTCGATCTAACTCTACCATTGCATTTAAATATGGCCCACGCACAACATAGGCTAATCACTTACAAGTAAAGTACTAAAAGCTGAAGCTACCGAGAAGTCTTACCATTTAGAACCTGTTTGGACATAAGAAATTTTTTCTTTTTTTCTTCAAAAGTTTTTCACCTCTTTTTCGAAATTTGCTCGTGAAATTTTAAATTTTCACTTGAAGATGCATTTTAGAAATTTTCGAAAATTTGAAAAACTCCAAAAAACTGTGTTCAAAATTTTCACTCAAATCACTCACAAAACTTCAAAAACAACCCAAAATTATATTCATGTCCAAACACCACTCTAAATTTCAAATAACATTTTCGAAAAAAAAATTCACCATTTTTTGGAATTACAATTCTTATGTCAAAATGCTCACTTAGAGTTTCTTTCGTTTTTGTTTTATTTTATATGTTAGTCTTTGGTAGAACTATAAATTGCTATTATGATGTCATTTTCTTGATTAACTATTTTAATCGGACAAACGTTAATCCACTTAGGAGACTATTTGAGACTTTAAGTGTATGATCTGTTTCCTTTCTAACTCACTATATACAACTACATTAAAAAGGACAAGTTTAACCAAACAAAGGATAAAGAAAGAGTAAGGTTGAGGGTTAACTCACTTGGTCAGCTCCCTACCTTCTACAATTGAGGTGGACAGTTCAAATCTCACTAGTAGCGTAGCATTTCCTTCCCTGTTTCCTGTCCCTCACGCCTCCACCGTTGATGTAATAAAAAAGGCAAGTTACACATTTGGTTGGCCGGCCAATATAATTATTTCCACTAGTAAAAAATTAAAATAAAATAATATATATATATATATCACGATCCAAATTTCCAACCTTAGGAATCGTGATGACGCCTAACACCACACTTGCTAGTTGCTAGGCAAGCCAATGTTAGAATTCGATTAGCTATTTTCCTTTGATTATGTACTTAATCACAATAAAATAAATTTAAAGTAAACTTAATCTAATGACTTCCAATGAATAAATCCAATTATAAAATAAAAAAATAAAAAAATTGACCCATGAACTAATTATATATATATAACTCTAAGACTACCCCAGTGTCTGGTGTCACAACTCACGAACTTCTAAGAATACTACAAATAATGGGCTGAAAGAATAATATAGTTGTTTTGAGAAA
>ML242748.1:0-20447 GCA_005239495.1 Nicotiana undulata | reverse complement strand
GATACTATTTGCTTGATGGATAATTTATATTATTAAAAGTTTCATTTTATGATTTATTTAAATGTAGTGTTATTATAATTTATTTTATATATATAAATATTTATTTATTATAGGGGCTATATTTTTGTTTCAACTTAACTGTTGCAATAGCCTACCAGAACCGTTGCAATAGGACACAAAATGGCGTTCCATGATACAATGCAAACCGTTGCGATATGTCATATAAACTGTTCCATAATGACATATAAACTGTTCCCACATAAAATAAAACCGTTGCAATAGGGGTAAAGGAACCGTTGTTATATCCATAAATAACCGTAACAATAGCTTACAAAAGTGTTGCATTAGATAATATGGTAACGGTTAAGAACCGTTCCATATACACTATAGAAACGGTTTTAAACCGTTCTATTTGGAAAATATAACCGTTCCAACAGAGAAAGAGAAAACCGTTGCAATAGATGCATCTATAACCACGGAGATGCAAACCGTTGCAAGAACCGTTCTCGTAGACCTATTGCCACGAGGGCTGATGAAACGGTCTGTAAACCGTTCCCATATCTATATGGCAACTGTTAATTAGTCTATGGGAACGATTTTACAACCGTTACCGTAGGCCAATTTTTCAGTAGTGTCATGACATCGACCCATTGAAATTAAGTTACCGTATCCTATTGAAAACATGTGGCAACCTTCAAAGGCTCTCTCCCCATTGACCTAGTCAACATATAACATGTTATTTTTTGCCCATTAGCAATTATGTTAATGAATAAATTCAACCCACTCCACTAGCAATTATGTTTCCCGTTCATGGGGGAGACACTATCTCCGCCACCGAGGATGAGGCTCTTCCTTCAGAGGAGAAATGATCCCCCGCAGTCCCGATGCTAAATCAGACTTTTAACGGCCACCGAAGGTGATGACTGAGATTTTTCAATCTTCTATGAGGGCTAAGCATTTGGATGAGTTTAAAGTCAAGTATGACCTTCCTCACCACGTGGAGCTAATACCTGCTAATAATGACGAAGTGAACGCCCACCGTCGTGGGTACTGTGCTCTTTATGGCTATCCATTCACCATCGGCTACTCGTTCCCTCTCCTTCCGCCGGTGGAGGAGTTTTATCATTTTTATAGGGTTTGCCCTGCTCAGCTCACCCCTTACGTATATAAGAAAACTAAGATGTTGTCAAAGTTTGCGGAGCTGGCTGGGGTCAAGATCATAGTGCGGGATTTGGTACATCTGTTCGCGTCCAGCTTTTATCGAGCCACGATGTTGAACCTGCGACATCATGGAGGTAAATGCTTGTGGTAAAAATGGATGACAAAGGTAGTCGGCAATTTTGGCTCGACTTCTTCTTTTTTATGACCGAGGCCGTCGTGGCCAATGTCACTGGTTTCCCCGAGGCCTAGAATCGCACTCGTAAGTACTCGTACTTTGCTCCTATAATTTCAATCAATCGTTGATTCCAAACTTGTAGACCAACCCTTCTTGTTTTGTAGCTACTGATCGACATCTTTAATTGGTGACACACCTCACTGATTGGGTCAGACAAGTCCTCCCCTGCTCCCTTGGGATCCGTGATTGGTCGAGCTTCTGGCAGAAGTTTAAACCGGCCCTCATTTCGACAGGTAATTTATTATTTTAGTCAATGTTTTATTGGTATTTGCCTATTACATCGTGCTCATCCTTTTATGCTTCCTCTAGGTTCCGTTGGGGGGGGGGGGGGGGGGGGGGGGGGGGGGGGCGCAGGGAGGAACATGGAGCCTATTCCATATTTTAGGAGGAGGAGGAATGGCACTCCCGTCACTTTTTCCCCTCATTCAACTTCTATGCCCGCTCCTCTTTTGACTCCTACATGTATCGAGGACTAGGAGGTTTCTCCGGATGGCATAGATCTGAGACCGAGAAAAAGGAAGGTTGTTGATGAGAGAGATGATGTACTGTTGGCGAGCAAATTATCAGTGATCCCTCCTAAGGCCATAGAATGCATCCCTATAGTAACGTCGGTCGAGGAGGATGTAAGGGAAGTCTCAGAGGTTTCTAACTTGGCGGAACTTAATTTGCGGCTTTCCCTCGACTCGAAGAGGTCATTGAGATTGTAGCTGATGACTCTCTTGCTCTTCCCGGATGTGGAGAGGCCTCATCTTCTAGGCCAGCTCAAGAAGATTCTCGTGTTGAAAAGGGGAAAACCCAAATGGTCGCCTAATAGGAAGATAGGCGTGTCGAGCATGATGATGATAACTCCGGCTCTGACCTCGATAATGAGGACCTCACATTGATGGATAGTGGGGCTACTCGCGTTGAGGTCAGGGTAGAAGCAAGATCGAGGACTATTACGATCCCCGTGAATTGTGACTTGCTGAAGAGTACTGAGGACGTGGTTAACTCCCCCGGTCCACTTTGTTCTGAAGGTGAGCACGAGACTCTTGAGGGACAGTTAGATAGTACCTTGTCGAAAAGAATCGCCGGTCTTGCTCTTAGGGTAAATGCCCTCTTCTTTCACTCTCTTTTCTTTTCTATGTTTCATTCTCACCTTTTTTTTGGCTTGCAGACCATCATCCTGAAAATCACGAGTGTGCGGAGAGAGAAGAAGCGGTAGGATATCTACCAGATATTACGGACTAAGTGTGCGAAGTTTCGCGAAAAGTACAAGGAGGCTTAGAGACGGCTTCGTGAAGAGGGCGATATGCCTTCTTTGAGGGAGGAACTGAAGAAGAAAGATGAGGAGTTGATGGAATCCATAGAGAGGTCTAATATTCTCGAGGTAGCATTGATGAGGAAAGAAGAGGAGATCGAATTGAGAAAGGGCGTGGAGGCCCAATGCAGTGTCTAAAGCAAGGTGGTTCAACTTCAAAGTTAGTTGGACGGGTGCCAAATTGAGATAGATGCTCTCAGGGGGGAGATTGCTGAGAAGCAGCAGATGCTCGATGAGGCGGAATACTCCCGAATGGATACCCCGAATGAGGGACGTCGTCATAGAGAATGCGAACAGAGCCCTTAATACTGAGTGTGACCAAGTTGTGTTGGCAGCCGAAGCTAAGCAAGCCAGGCTCGAGTAGAGAATTGGAGAGCTAGATAAGGATAATTCCAAGCTGCTCATGCAATTTTCTGCTATGGAGGCCAAGATGCCTGACTGCTCGAGCAGCCTTCCACGTCCCATGCCTCTGAGTTTCTAGTCGTTCCTCGAGAAAAGTATGACGAATGAATCCTCACTGAAGCCTGAGTGGATGTGATTCGTGAGCTGAATCACATGGGCTTTGTCTTTGAGACGGCCATTGAGGAGGCTCGAGTTAAAGCTCGTGAATCCCGGCTCGCCTACGGGTATGTCATACCACACCATAGCCCGACTCTGAGGAAGGCGATGAGGGAGGTGTGGACCAGCTCGTGGATAGTGCTTGGTATCATTCTACATATGGCGGAGGCGAGGAAGGACGGGTTGGTAGAGTACACGGTGGTGATGACCACCGAATTTTTTAGCTTTTTGTTTTGCTCAACTTTTGCACTATACCTTTTTTTGGTATCTTTGAACGTCCTTGTAAAACTTTTTTATGAATACAAAAGTTTGTTTTGGTTTCATATGTATCTTTTTGTCTTTGCGCATTTTTGTTTTTGTACTTGTGTTTTGCTTCTGTGCTTTCTTCATTGTTATCTTCTACTCGAGTTTAGGCCAAAGGCCAATAAGTGTTGTTCGAATGGGTCGATCATATCGTTGAGTTAGGTGAAGGCCGAGGGGCGATACGTGTTTTTCGAGCTGGTCAAACTTTCCTTTGAGTTAGGTCGAGTTCGACGAACGATAAATATTGTTCAAGCTAGTCGATAAGTCGCGGCCAAGGGCCGATAGGTGTTGTTCTCTCTGGTCAAACGTTCTTTTTCATTTAAGTTGTGATCGAGGGATGATAAACTTACCTTTCATTTAGCCGTGGCCGAGGGCCAATAGGTGTTGTTCGAGCTTGTCAAACATACCTTTTCGTTTAAGTCATGGCCAAGGGCCGATAGGAGTTGTTTGAGGTGGTCAAACATACCTTTCATTGAATTGTGGACGAGTGCCGATAGGTGTTGTTCGAGCTGGTTGAACGTACCTTTTCGTTTAAGTCACGGCTTAGCGCCGATCGTAGTTGTTCGAGTTGGTCAAACATTCCTTTTTGTTTGAGTTTTGGCCGAGGGCCGATAGGAGTTGTTCGAGCTGGTCGAATTTACCTTTCATTGAGCTGGGGCCGAGGGCCGATAGGTGTGTTTCGAGCTGGTCGAACATACTTTTTCGCTTAAGTCATTTCCAATGGCCGATAAGAGTTGTTCGAGCTAGTCAAACTTACCATTCATTGAATTTTGGACGAGAGTCCATAGGTGTTATTTGATCTAGTCAAACATACCTTTTCGTTTAAGTCGTGGCCCAGGGACGATACGAGTTGTTCGAGCTGGTCCAACTTACTTTCATTGAATTGTTGCCGTGGGCTGATATGAGTTGTTCGAACATGTAGAACTTACCTTTTTAGGAGAGTAGTTTGAATGAACGCGTATCTTATTCACATTAATATTATTTCTTTGACTTCACAATTCTTCCCCGAGGCTTCTTTTGGAGAAAATTACAAGTTTTAGGTGTCAGATGGCGTACAGTCCTAGTCCCAGTATATCTAGTCCCTCCATTTTTCGACTTGGAGATTCGTGAGAAGTCAGGTAATGAAAAATATGTTGCTCTCACATACTAAAACTCGAAGTGTCCTGCTCGTCACCTTGCTAAAAACCTCCTTGATAAAACCCTATTGGGACAAAACTTAAGTGAGGGAAAAAAGAGTACGCCTTATGTGGCATTTCTTGTTTTTCAGAAGTTGAAGTATTTGAGGTGGCTGATATTCCAATTTTTTGGTAGGATCTTCCCTTTACATAATTTCCAGTTGGAATGAACCCTTGTCCGCTTTGCCTATGATTTTGTATGGTCACTCCAAATTGGTTCCTAATTTGCCTTCTCGTGGATCTCTGCCTACTTGAGTCTTGGCTTTGAGCACGTAGTCTCCGATCTTAAGTAATCATACCTTTGTCTTAATGTTTTAGTAGTGTTCTATGCTATTCTTGTGCGACCATTCTTATGTATTCCATATCTCGTCACTCATCGACCCCGTTGAGGTCTTGTCTCTGATTCTCATCATTGTCTCTGCCGCTTTCATAAGACTACCTTAGGTTGGGTTCTCTGACTTCGACTGGTATGACCTCTTCCATCCCGTATAACCGAGAGTAATATGTTTCACCTGTGCTCGCTTTTGGGGTTGTTCTGTGCGCTCAAAACACTTTTGGGAGTATTTCTGGCCACAGTCCCTTGGCCTCCTCGAGTTTCTTCTTCATGATGTTTAAGATGGATTTATTGGAGGACTCTGCCTTCCGTTGCCCGTCAGGTGGTAAGGAGTCTAAAGTATCCTTTTGGAGTGCCTTTTTTGACAAACTTCATGTTTTTTTCCCGTGAATTGGGGCTCGTTGTCACAAACTATCTCTTTAGGTAGGCCGAATCGGCAGATGCTGTTTTTCCATATGAAGGCGGTTATCTCTTTCTCGCGAACATGGGTGAATGCTCCTTCTTCCACCCACTTAGAGAAATAGTCAGTTAAAACTAAAAGGAATTTAACATTACGTTGTCCTGGCGGAAGTGGTCCAATGATATCCATTCCTCATTTGATAAATGGCCATGGAGAGGTGACATAGTGGAGGTGTCCACCTGCTTGGTGGATTATTGGGGCGTATTTTTTGTACACTCCTCGCGTTTCTTCACAAAATTCTAAGGCGCCTTTCTTCATGGTAGGCCAATAATATCCTGCCCGTATAAGGCACCTAACAAGTGCTCAGTCATCGGAGTGACTGCCGCAATGACCTTTGTGGACTTCCTCAGGAGCGCGTTGGGTTTGGTTCGGGCCTAAGCATTTTTCCAAGGGGCCGCCGTACGTTCTCTTATACAAGTCATTGTATAGGAGGTTGTACCTAGCGGCTTGCATTCTCAGCTTTTTGGCTTCTTTTTTGTCGTTTGGGAGGGTGCGGTCTTGCAAATAGTTTATAATACAGTTGCACCAGCCCCAAGTTAAGTATACATATTTTACAAAGATGTGGTCTAATACCGAATTAAGGAGATGAACTATGCTCTTATTCCCGGGAGTTATGCTTTTGGTAGTGGCAGCCAATTTAGCGAGGACATCTGCTTTGACGTTCTGAGTTCGTGGAATCTGGTCAAGCTGGCATTCGTTGAATATGGGCAAATATTTGCAGATCTCGGTCTGATATTTCAGCAATCTCTGCTATTTGATTCCGAAAGTCCTAGTAACTTGGTTGAAGACGAGCTAAGAATCGCAGGGTAGCTTCAATCGCTTCGCCCCATATTCAAGTACTAGTCTCAATCCTGTAATTACGACCTCATACTCAGCCTCGTTGTTAGTCATATCTGGGCATTTTATGGATTGGTGAACTATTTAGCCCGTGGGACTTCGAGCACGAGTCCCATTCCGGACCCTCAGGTATTGGACACATCGTCAGTGTGTATGACCCCAAAGGTCTTGTGTTTGGAGAGAGGCTTGAGTGTCTTCTTTCTCTGCCTCAGGTATTACTTTTGCGCTATTGCGATGAAGTCGGCGAGCACTTGTGAATTTATTTCTGAGCGAGGCTGATAAGTGATGTCGTGCTCACTTAATTCGATTTCCCACTTAGACAGCCTCCCCGACATCTCAAGTTTCTGTAATATGCTTCTTAAGGAAATGCGATGACGACCAAAATTGGGTGGCACTGGAACTATGGCCTAAGCTTTTGTGAAGCTACGACCAGGGCCAGTTTTGTCGATGCGAGGATGCCTCGTCTCGGATTTGAAATGTATTTTACTGATATAATAAATTGTAGATTGCATACCTTTGTCTTCTTGAACCAGGACTGCACTTAATGCTACTTTTGAAATAGCGAGATAAACGAAGAGACGCTCCTAGGGCTCGGGATTTGAGAGTAAGGGTGGCGACGGTAGGTATTCCTTAAGTTCTTTCAACACTCGTACATATTTTGGCATCCACTCGAGGTCGTTATCCTTTTTGAGTACATTAAGAATCCTGTGGCACCTATCAGACGACCGCGAGATGAATCTGGACAGGGAGGCAATTCGACCAGCCAATCTCTAGACTTGCTTCTTAGTGGTTAAATATTTTGGTATCCTATCGATTGCCTTAATTTGATCTAGGTTGACGTCAATTCCTTGCCGTGATACTAGGAAGCCCAAACTTTTTCCTGAAGCTACGCCAAACACGCATTTCTCGGGGTTTAGTTTCATTCCGTATTTCTCAATATGTCGAATGCTTCCTTTAAGTGGATGACATGATCCCCGGCCCTCAAGAACTTGACCAATATGTCGTGGATATATACCTCCATGGTTTTGCTGAGCCATCTTCGAACATTTTCGTGACCAACCTTTGGTAAGTAGCCTCTGCGATCTTCAACACAAATCGCTTGACACTATAACAATATGTTCCCCTGTGAGTGATGATAGTTTTCTCTTGGTCATCTTCCTCCATGAGTATTTGGTTATAGCCTGAGTAGGCGTCCAGAAAACTTAGTAGATCATGTCCTGCTATTGCGTCGATGAGTTGGCCGATGTGTGGCAACGTGAATTAATCCTTTGGGAAGGAATGTTCAGGCCGGTGAAGTCCATACACATCCTCCATTTCCTGTTCATCTTTTTGACCATTACCACATTGGCAATTCATTTTGTGTACTTTGACTCCCTGATAGAGCCGTTGGCCAATAACTTTTCTACTTCTTCATGGATGGACTTTTTGATTGTGGGGTTGAACTTTCATCAGACCTACATTACTAGGGGGTATTAGGGGTCGATGTTAAAACTGTGCGTAGCTATCGCCTTTGGGATGTCGGGCATATTTACATGGCTAAAGGAAAATAAATATGCGTTAGCTATTAAGAATTGACTGAATTTACCTAGGTCCTAGAGTTTGCAGGTGATGTAAGACTTTTTGCTGGGATCGTTGTAATCTACCTAGATAGGATCGAGGTCCTCTATGGTCAATCCGGCAGCTTCGATCATTTCTAGGTCCGCAATATTATCTTTGTCTTCGACCGATTACGACCTCGACCTTGCTAATTTTTATGCTTTTTTTTCTTTTTCTTTCTTTTGTTGAGTTGTCGTCCCATCCATGGAGATCCTAAAGCATTATCGTGATGTGCGTTCTTCCCCTGATGCTAAATATTCCCCAAGGGGTTGGAAATTTGATCAGCTAGTACAAGCTGGAGGGGCTGCTCTCATGGGGTATATCCATGGTCGTCGTATGATGGAACTATATGCGGTGTCCGGTCCATGATATGGAATGTTATTTCCAAAGTCACCTCAGCGGCAAGGACGGGGAGTGTGATTTCTCCTGAAGTTTGTTCAACTGCATTGTTAAAATCATTTAGTGTAATGCAACGCGACACTATCTTATCCTCAAGTCTCATTTATGCGAGGACTCGAAGATGGATGATGCACGTTGTGCTTCCATCGTCTACCATAATTCTCCTAACAACAATATCTAAAATTCTTAAGGTAATGACAATTGCATCATTGTGAGGGAAAGTCAAACCGTCGGCATCTGACTCATCGAAGATGATACTTTCTTCGAGTCCATCAAACCGTTCGTGGGTGATTGATTTTTTGAGTTTGTAAGTGGCGGTGAATTTGATGTCGTTGATGGAGGCATCATCACTACCACCAATAATCATGTTGATGGTGCAGGCTGGTGATGACAGCTTTAGTGGGCCTATGCGTTCTCTACTCCTTGCTAAAATGTTCTTGCCCTTGTCGTTGAGTAATTCTTTGAGATGTCCTTGCTGCAGCAAGTTTGCTACTTCTAGTTTCAGAGCATGAAAATCTTTCTTTTATGTCCACGTTTTTGGGGGAACTCGTAGAGGGCGTCGGTTTTCCTGGTGCTCTAGCCGAACCTCATCTTTGGTGGCCACTTCACCTTCGTCCCGAGCTTCTTTAGGGCATAGACCACCTTTGTAGGTGACACACAAAAGTTATGAGCAGATAGTAAGGGGGGATACCTCGATCATTCATGTGATTGCCTGATCTCAGCCTAAATGGACCATCTTCTCAATGAAAGGAGTGGATAGGTGCCCTAACATAGGGTTGATGTCATTCCCTGCCTGGCCGCGATACTGGATTGTCTCTCCTTGTATTGTCCCTGCGTTCCTTCCTGGACTCAGATTGTACCGAGATGAGTCGTCGAGATGGTCCATTCAGGTCATCGTCATCTGCCCTGACCTTCTCATAGTAAGCGTTGTGTATTTCGTACCAAGTAGTTAGTGGGTACTTCATTAACCAAATCAGTAGCTTTCTGGTCGCCCTCGAACCCTATCTGCTCAACCCAATCTAAAAGGATGCCACGACTATCCCTTGGGAGATGTTTGGTAAGGTCATCCTCATCCTATTGAATCGGGCAATGAGTCCCTCCGTCCTTCTCCTGGAGATTGCTTGAAGGCGAAGATGTCGTTCACCCTTGTTTTAGCTTTCTTGGCCTCGGTATGCGGCGTTACGAACTTATTGGACCTCTCTTTGAATGTTTTCTTGGAATAAACTAGCAGCTGTGAATACCACATCACACCCCTCTAGTGAAAGTTACATTGAATTTTCGCAACATGATAGAGGACACCTGCTCTTTGGTGAGGTCGTTGCCTTTCACGGCGGTAACGTAGTGAGTTACATGATCTTCAGGGACGGTCGTTCCGTCATAGATTTTGAGATATGGGGGAATCTTGAAGGTCTTTGGTATAGCATGTGGAGTCGTTTCTTCCTTTTATGGTTGTTCCACAAATCTATAAGCGTCTCTTTTTGGTAATCATTGCACCTGGTATTTTATCTACCCATTCTTGGTGCTCTTTTAATTGTTCCTTGAGCACCTTGTTCTCGTTTTCCATTTCGTTCATTCTTTTCAGAACAGTGGCGAGGACGCTCTCACATGTACTGTTAATAATCGCATGAGTGTTACCGGAAAAAGAAGGGTTTTGTTGGTCATCCTGTTCAATCCCGCATTGTGTCGTATGAGCCCTCGTGTTTTCTGTAGTCGTGCACGCGTCTTGTTTTCTAATCACATTGACTAGAGTTTTAGTCAATCATGCTTCGTGGAGATTTTTAAAGCAGGTGATGCCCCTTCTCCCGTGGACGTAGAGGCCCCTTTACCATTTGGTTTGGTTGTGCTGCATAAAGGTGTAGACGATTTCCCTCATCTGGGGGAGGCCATGGGAGTCAACTCCTTATCTTGGGTGTCATTCCCTTCGTTGATGGCACTCATGAGGTTGAGGGGAACGTTATTTGTCACCATCGTTCTGCTTCCTTGGTTACCTTCCATGGAGTTCTTTTTGTACACACAGAGAAAACATATAATCTTTGTGGTTTGTTAGATTAGTAGGTCACGTGAGTTATAGATCCATTGGAAACTAAAAATTTGATTAAGAAATCCCACGGACGGCGCCAAACTATATGACCCAAAATTTATATCTAGGTTTATACAATTATATTTGAAGTGAAAGAATTAATCTTAGTCAACATTAATATCCAAATGATAGCTCAAGTGTATATATAGAAAGTATCCCACGTGAGTTGTTGAATAGCAATAAGTGATAACAATAATAGAGTAATGAATGACTCAAGAATATGGAAGAGAGTAATAAATAACAATAAATGGCATTTAAGCAAATAAATTATTAGAGGTCACCCGACAAAGGTGAGATTCCCCAATAATTGCTCTGACAATGATGGATAATGAGCATTTGAATATTCCGATCCCTCTTGGATCGGGGAAGAAAAGATAGATAAAGATCTAAAAAAGTGAACTTTGTATGTATATGATAAAGAGAAAATCTTCAAAGAATGTCAATATGTTCTTCTTCACAAAAAGTGTCCATTCCTTTTATAACAACCTATCTTTCTAGGTAGTAAAATTGACGGAATATTCATTAGAATATTCTCTAGGGAGTAGTAATCCTGGAATTAGCTGTTAATGCTCGCCGAAGAAAAGTGCTAGTCCTCATCTTCCATCGAGTCACCTCGACCTTATGTACAACCTGCTATCTTTTCACGAAATCGACCCTTTGAAATAAAGTTACCGTATCCTATTGACGACACATGGCAATTATCGAAGGCTCTATCCCCTTGACCTAGTCAACATATAACATGATATCTTTTGCCCATACAAATACGTTAACAAACAACCACACAAACTAAATCATGTCCTTCTCATTATTGGTATACGTACTATATTTGTCATCAATCAATCCGAAAATTAGAATATATGTATATCGCTAGTTTATTCTGTATACAGTTGAAATCGGGATCACGCTTCTTGTATGGTTGATCGAAATCGGGGCGGCAGGCCAAGGTTCGAACCCATGTCATATCGGACCGTGACACGAAGTTAGATTGCTAAGCTCATGACCTAGAGATCGTTCGAGATCGAGACCGAGCGGGATAGAGATCAAAAGATATTGAGGGAAGCCATCTGAGTCGGATAACGGAAAGCCAAGATGTCCGCGATCAGGGGAGGATCGCAGATGAAATCTCGGCACGTATCAAGTCAAGGTTGGTTAACTAGCCGACTATGGGATTTCCTACTGTATTTAGACCTCTAACATAAGTAGAACTCTTCTACTATATAAAGGGGGGTCTAATAATTTGTAAACTCATCAAATTAACACTATTAAAAGCAATATACTATTCTTTAAGTGCTCAATACTCTGTTTTTCAGTTCATATTTTCAATAGCATCCTCATTTGGTTCGTGGGCGACCTAGCTCGAGGGCCAAAGATGCACATCATATTTTGTTTGCTTTATTTTCATGTACAGTCAATTTGGAATATCGATTTTCATATTTTCTCAATTTGTGCCAAGCGAAATCACGTATCCTTAATACCTCATACAAATTTAATTGTTATCCGTTTTTAGGGTAAACGGCTTGGCACCCACCGTTGGGCCAAGGATAATAGTGATTGCCTGGTGCTAATTTTCGTAGCACACACTATTTTATACTTGTTCTTGTGAGTGTTTTTGGTTCCAGGATCAGCATGTCGAACACTCAAGCAGTACCCACACACATTGACAATGGCCTTAGTTTTCATGAAGAAAATGATAACATAGGCGCCCCAGGGAACGAAATTCCTCCAGGTGACCTCGACGGATTCTGGTCACAGACCCAATCGACGTCAGTTCTCATATAGCCGTTAATGCAAATCTGACCATCGACCCCGAGAATAGTGTTGTAGACGCTCGATCAGCCGGTCAGGATGCACAGGGCGCCAAAGAGGGCAGAATCAACCTTGGAATAATATTTGAAATGTTGAGGTTCAACAAGCTGCAATAGTAAAACTCAAAAATCAGAACCATGCATTGAGTAGGGCCGAGCCCAAGCCATCATAAAAAGTTGTTTATAGGGCCGAAGCTGTTTCGAGGAGGTCAAACAGAAATGAATCAGGGACCGACCCCACTATCATGAAGATGCGCGAGGAGCTGACAAAGTGAATTGAATCGGGGGAGAAGCAGATTGAAGCAAATGACAAGAAAGTGGAAACCTACAACTCCAGGGTTGATCAAATCCCGAGGTCACCACCGATTTTGAAGGGTTTTGATCCAAAGAAGTTTGTACAAAAAACTTTACCCCCGAGTGCGGCTCCAAAAGAAATTTCGAAGAAGTTCCACATGCAAGAAATTCCCAAATACAATGGGACAACAAACCCCAACGAACATGTCACTTCTTACACATGCACAATTAAGGGGAACAATATGGAGGACGATATGATCAAGTCCGTCCTATTGAAGAAATTTGAGGAGACCCTATCAAAGGGAGAAATGATATGGTACCATAATTTGCCACCCAACTCCATTGATTCTTTTGCCATGCTCACAGATTCCGTCGTTAAAGCACACGCCGGAGCCATAAAGGTCGAGACTAGGAAATCGGACCTTTTCAAAGTAAAGCATAAAGATAACGAGATGCTCAGAGAGTTCTTATCTCAGTTCGAGATGGAACGCATGGATCTATCACCAGTTGCTGATGATTGGGCCATTCAGGCCTCCACTCAAGGATTAAACGTACGAAGCTCGGTGGGCTGACACCAGTTAAAGCCAAACTTGATCGAATACCAGGTGTCACTTGGGCCGATGTGCATAATCGATATCAGTCAAAGATTAGGGTTGAATACGATCAATTGGGATATCGACCGAGAACCACGGTCAAATAGAGATCGATACCAGCCATACATTGGAGATCGGAGAAACAACAGGCCTGGATGCAACCTCGTTCGAGGTGATAGAAGAAATGATCGAGGTTAGAGCTCTCAAGGGCTCATGAGTAAGAGTGGTTTTGACAGGAATGTCGAGCCCAAAGAAGCACCACGGCTATTGGAATATAACTTCATTGCTGATGCGTTAGTTGTCATATCAGCCATCGGGCACATCAAAGCACTAGGTGGTCTCGACCTATGCAGACTGACCCAGCCTAGAGAAATACTAATCAAATTTGAAAGTATCATGGCACCTATGGTCATAGAGCAGAAGATTGCAGACAGCTGAGGGAGGAGATAGCCCGGTTGTTCAATAAGGGGCATCTTTGAGAATTTTAAGTGATCGGGATAAGAACCACTTCAGAAACAAAGATTCAAACAGACAAAATGAGCAGGAGGAGCCGCAACACATAATCCACATGATTGTTGGAGGGGTCTATTTTCCTTAGGGACCCGTAATAAAGCGCATCAAGGTGTCGATCACGAGGGAAATGCGAACTTGGAATTATGTATCAGAGGGGACCTTGTCTTTCAATGAAGAGGATGCAGAAGGGATATTACAACCCCACAACGACGCACTGGTAATATCTGTTCTTATGAATAAAACTCAAGTTAAACATGTTTTGACTGATCCAGGTAGCTCAGCCAACATTATTCGATCGAGGTTCGTAGAACAGCTCGGTCTACAGGATCAAGTTGTGCCCGCAGCCTGAGTACTTAACGACTTCAACATGGTATGCGAAACCACCAAAGGTGAAATAACTTTGCTAGTGAACGTGGTCGGGACCATCAAAGAAACAAAGTTCTATGTGATCCAGAGTGACATGAGGCATAACGCCCTGTTCGAAAGGCCATGGATTTTATAACATAAGGGCAGTACCCTCGACCCTTCACAAGGTTCTGAAGTTCCCAACACCAGAGGGAGTCAAAACGGTCTACGGGGAGCAACTCATCGTTAAATAAATGTTTGCAGTCGATGAAGTGATACCAATATCGACACTCTCTTCAAAAGGATCGGATTCAAAGGGAAAATTGAAGGTCAAATAGCAACCACAAACACCGGCTCGACCCAATCGGAGAAACAAGGGAATGAGAAGGATGATTACTATGGGGTCCGTCGATCTTTTGTAATCCCCGATGATTCTGACGCCAGTAAGCCGGTGGTTGAATATCTAGAATAGATCACATTGACCGATCATCATCCAGAACGGAAGGTATACCTGGGCACGGGGCTAGCCCCTGAGCTTAGGAGAAAACTTATTCAATTCCTTAAAACTAACATGAATTTCTTTGCTTGGTCCCACCTCGATATGACATGGATCCCACTGGAAATCACAACCCACAAACTAAGCCTAGATCCGAAATTCCCTTCAGTGAAGCAAAAGAGAAAGCCCCAGTTTGAGGTTAAGCATGCCTTAATCAAGGACGAGGTAAACAAACTTTTCAAAATAGGATCCGTCCGGGAAGTAAAATATCCGGAATGGTTAGCAAACTTAGTGGTAGTCCCTAAGAAGGGAAATAAACTGAGAATGTGCATAGATTATAAAGACCGGAATAAAGCATGTCTTAAGGACTCTTTTCCTTTGCCAAATATCGATCGTATGATCGATGCCACGATCGGCCACGGGATTCTCAGTTTTTTCGATGCCTACTCCGGGTACAACCAAATATAAATGAACCCGGACGATCAGGAAAGACCTCGTTTATCACTAAGTACGCCACCTACTGTTATAATGTAATTCCATTCGGAAACAAAATGCTGGTGCAACTTATTAACGCCTAGTAAACCGAATGTTCAAAGAACAAATAGGAAAATCAATAGAAGTTTATATTGATGACATGTTACTTAAGACCCTGCGAGCAGAGGACCATTTGAAGCATTTGCATGAAACTTTTGATATACTGAATAAGTACAACATGAAGCTCAACCTTGAAAGATGTGCTGTTGGGGTCGGCTTAGGCAAGTTTCTTGGCTTCATGGTATCCAATCAATGGATCGAGATCAACCCCGATAAAATCAAATCTACTGAGGACATCATGGTAGTAGATGATGTAAAGTCCGTGCAGAGGCTAAAGTGACGTATAACCGCCCTAGGGCGATTCATTTTGATATCCTCAGATATGAGTCACCGATTCTTCTCATTACTAAAGAAGAAGAATAATTTCACGTGGACTCCGGAATGCCAATAGGCATTGGAGGAACTAAAGCGGTACTTATCAAGCTCGTCGCTACTTCATACTACAAAAGCGGACGAGCAACTTTACTTGTATTTATCAGTCTCGAAGATAACAGTAAGTAGAGTCTTGGTCCGAGAAAAACAAGGTACGTAATTCCTTATCAATTATGTTAGTCGGACCTTAGGCGAGGCCGAAACCAGATATGCACACCTAAAAAAATTGGCGCTCGCTTTAATTAGCGCCTCTAGGAAACTAAAACCATACTTTCAATGCCATCCAATATGTGTTCTAACGACTCATCCACTTTGAAATATTTTGCACAAACCCGATCTTTCGGGCCGGTTGGCCAAATGGGTTGTAGAAATCAGTAGGTACAATATTGAATATTGACCTCGAACCGCCATCAAGTCTAAAATCTTGGCAGACTTCATGGCTGACTTCTCGCCTTCCCTCGTACCTGAGGTTGAAAGGGAGCTACTAGTAACGGGTACATCCTCGGGGGTCTGGACCCTCTTTACGGATGGTGCTTTGAACGCAAAAGGGTTCGGACTAGGCATTGTATTAAAACCACCCACATGTAATGTAGTTAGACAATCTATCAAAACCACAAAATTGACTAACGATAAGGTCGAATATGAGGCTATAGTAATTTAGAGATTGCGTACCTTTGTCTTCTCGAACTAGGTCCGCACTTACTGCTACTTCTAAGACGGGGAGGCGCTCCCCAGGATCGGTCTTTAAGAGTAAGAGTGGTGACAATAGGTACTCCATCAGCTCTTGCAAAGCTTGTATACTTGGGCGTCCGCTCGAGGCTGTTATCCTTTTTGAGCATGCTGAAAAACCTGTGACACCTATCAGACGGTCGCGAGATGAATTTTGACACGGTGGCAATTCGACCGGTCAGTCTCTGGACTTGCTTCTTAGTGGTCAATCGTCCTCGTATCCCGTCGATAGCCTTAATTTGATCTGGGTTTACCTCAATCCCTCGTTCTGATATCAAGAAGCTCAAAAATTTTCCTGAGGCTATACCAAACGCGCATTTTTCAGGGTTTAGTTTCATTCCGTACTCTCTCGATATGCCGAAGGCTTCCTTTATGAGGCCGATATGATCCTATGCCTTCACGTACTTGACCAACATGTCATCGATGTATACCTCTATGGGTTTTCCGAGTTGATCTTTGAACATCTTCGTGACTAACCTTTGATAGGTAGCCCATGTGTTCGTCAACCCGAATGGCATGACACTATAATAATATGTTCCCTTATGGGTGATGAATGTAGTCTTCTCTTGGTCTTCTTCTTCAATGAATATTTGGTTGTAACCTGAGTAGGCGTCCATAAAACTTAACATTTTGTGTCATGTTGTTGCGTCGATGAGTTGGTCGATGTGTGGCAACGAGAATGAATCTTTTGGGCAAGCTCTGTTCATGTCCGTGAAGTCCACACACATTCTCCATTTCCCATTTTCGTTTTAACCATTACCATATTGGCAATCCATTTGGGGTAGTTCGAATCCCTGATAGAGTTGTTGGCCAATAACTTTTCTACTTCTTCGTGGAGGGCCTCATTGATTGTGGGATTGAACTTTCATCGGACCTGTCTGATGTTTTATACGTCAATACCACACAAGAGGGGGGGGGGGGTGATTTATGTAGTGTCCAATTTTCGAGTGTTGTCGTTATAGAAGAACCAAGTTCTTCTAGGTGTTCCAACTTCTACAGTTTGCGGAACAATAATTGTAGAAATAAAAGAACACATCAATATTACGTGGAAAACACATGGCTCAAAAGGTGAAAAAACCACGACCTACTTCCTAGTAGAATTTTCCCAAACTCTTCACTATGTCAATGAGCCAAATAGTATTTATAAAATAAACTCTTTTGTAAACCTAAGGACTAACTCTAATCCCCTTGTGGCAAACTAGCCTCTAGCTAATTGCGACAAACTTCAAGTTAACTCTAACTTGAATACTGTGTACCTATTATAATTGCTTCTAGATAAAGCTGAAAGATACAATTTGTAATCACCTACTACATGCAACTAGACTCAAAAGATAACAGATGGAACTGGTTCTTCGAGCTGGTTCAAGTAGCTTTTGAGTCGCACAGGGATTCTTCACATAAACCGCTTGCAAAATTTCTTTGGTAATTTTGCTCTCAATTCTTGTTTCACTTCTATGTTTGTACGCACCGTTCGGCAGGAACACTCTGACAATTTATAGGATCAGTAGTTGAAACATTGAAGTAGAATTCTGATGCAACTGTTCCTTGGTGGAAGAGTTTGAGTTGATCTCAACTTCTTTGATCCTCCTCTATCTTGATTCTGTCCTACCTGAATACGAAGTCCGTCTCCCTATCCATTTGCAATCTTTTCGCTTAGGAGATAACCCCTTAATCCAGAGATGGTGTTTATCTCTTGTGTGTGAACTCTTCTAGTGTCATTCAGTCTGCATGTCTATGTATTCCATGATGGACCTGGTTCAATTGTGAGGACATTTGTCATTCTTCAAAATTATTCAGTCCCTTGATTCAACAAATTCCCCCTTTTTGATGATGACAAACTCTGTGCTTAAACCTGTAGACACTTTACTCCAACATGGTCACTTTTTATAGCATTAAGCATTTATCATAGAGAACCAGGTTCATTAGGTTATAAACATCACAATTTTTATAAAGAACATCTTCCCCCTTTTGGCATCATCGAAAAGTTTCAGAATGATAAACTTACCAGATCTATAATAATTACTCATGGCCATTGAGGCAACTGCAGGTGCAAATCATGAATTAATCATCAAAAGAAACCAAAAATGCAGGCTATTTAAGAAACTGAGATAATCCAGAACAAAAACATCACAATTCATTGATTTGATAATAGTTCATGCACCAAGCACAAAAAGAAATAAAAACAGTCATAGCCATGAGCAAAAAATAGAAAGAGACAAAACAAATCCCAAACTGGGTCAAAGAAAGAGCCATCGGTGTAAACCACACCATTCACTTTGTACTCAAGAAACTCATTCACTGAAAGAGAACTCCCTTGCAACCCAAGGGGACTGGACTAGGATTCACATTGAATCCGAACCAGTATAAACATTTCGGTGTCTTTAATTCCTGCATTTTATTTTTGCATCTTAAATTCTGCTCTTCTTATTATCTCGCTATTACATTTAGTCGACTAATTAGATAACTAGTCAACTTGTAGCGATTAAAATATTTAAATAAACAATTCACCCCCCCCCCCCCCCCCCCCGTACTTTCAATTGGTATGAGAGCAAGGATCATACTTTTTCTTTTGCTTAACAACTTGTGAGAAAAGATCATGTCAAATCAAGTTATTGTCAGAGCACTTCTTCAGGAAGGAACATCGCAAGTGAGGCCACCATACTTCAATGGACAACATTTCTCTCACTGGAAAGTGCGTATGGAAATATATTTAAAGTCTTATAATATCAAGGTTTGGAGAATTATCAAAAAGGGGAATTACCCACTACTGGCTGCTACTCAACTACCCGATGATCCTGAAGATATAGATGAATATATTGATGAACAAATGACGGTTTCGTATGTTAATGCTAAAGCGAGGAATCTTATTTATAATGCTATAAGTGGTGAGGAATATGAGAAAATATCTAGTTGTGATACAGCCAAAGAGATGTGGGATAAACTTGAAGTCACATATGAAGGAACCAGTAAAGTGAAAGAAACCCATATCAACATGTTGGCCCATGGCTACGAACTTTTCCATATGAAAGAAGGAGAATCTATTGAAGAAATATTTTCCAGATTTAGCAAAACCATTAGTGATCTAAAAGCTTTTGGCAAACCCTACTCAAGTGGTGATCACGTTAGGAAAATTCTAAGAAGTCTGCCCACTACTTGGAAGACAAAGGTAGTTACCCTTGAGTCACAGGATTTGAAGAATTTATCATATTATGAACATCGAGGAGAACTTATAGCTTTAGAGAAAACTCATCTCAACAAAACAAATCAAGAAGAGAAGAAGAAATAATTGCTTTCAAGGCTACAACTGAAAAACAGACACTGACATTGATGACGACCCTGAAGCTCTTCAAGAAGAAATTGCCATGGTATCAAGGAACATGGATGGTTTAATGAGGAGATACATGAATTCAAAAAGAGGCAGAATACCACCTAGGCGAACTAGGCAATATAATGAACAAACAAAAATGATGGCAAATGCTATGAATGTGGAAGATTTGGGCATGTTCAAGCTGAATGTCCTGAGCTTACAAGAAAGGTCTCCAGAGGATTTAACGAGAACAAATAATTTGGAAGCTGGAGTGAACACACAGAGATAGACAATCTATGCTTCATGACAATTTTGAAAAACGACATGAACAAGCTCTAAGGGTGCTGGACAGACGAGGACATTGATGTGCCGGAGAATTTCGGCACATTTAATACCATANAATGGCCGAATGCGATCGCATATGCAACATGCGAATCGCATTTCGAGCCTAGAGATCGCATACCGCAACAGAAAGTTGAGTCAAATTTAAGGAGTGAAATGCGGTCAAATATGCGACCGCATATCTCAAATGCGAATCGCATTTCAATCGCATCTCCATCTGATGCCTGAAGCTACACTGCAAATGCGACGCATGAATGCGATCGCGTATCACCAATGCGGACCGCATCTCTCAAATGCGATGAATCTCTAGGACCTAGGGTTTTGATATGCAATGAAGAAAGTGAAGATGCGAATCGCATCCCTGTTATGCGACAGGACTGCGATCGCATATCAGCCCGACAGGGGTGGTTTTGTCTGTTTTTCACCCGAATTTCCTGCCCACTATAAAAGGATTTATCTTGGCATCTCTTTGGCAGATATAGACGATATAAATAATATCTTTGGACATATTTTGAGTTATGTAAATATATTTTGAGTAGAAAAGAACAAGTATTGATTCGTGGGTTTGCACACACACTTTGGATTTGTAGATTTCGACATTGTGGTGAAGTTTTCTTTA
>ML242746.1:0-45777 GCA_005239495.1 Nicotiana undulata | reverse complement strand
TTAAAAACAAGAATAATAATCCTTACTTCTCCCCATGGCTCTGATACCAAGGGGACCGGAAGCTAATAACAATATTGGTTGCATTTTAAGAGCCGTGGAGAACCAATTCTTCTCATACCCTAAAGGGTCTGACTTTAGACTTATATGTATAGCTGAATATATATATATATATATATATTACAAAAATAGAAAATATTGGACATTTCCCGACGATGGATCTATTAG
The DNA here is from genome assembly GCA_005239495.1 of Nicotiana undulata. Lineage (NCBI taxonomy): Eukaryota > Viridiplantae > Streptophyta > Magnoliopsida > Solanales > Solanaceae > Nicotiana > Nicotiana undulata. The sequence goes on along the minus strand of ML242746.1, from coordinate 45,552 downwards.
ACAATTTTCTTGAGAGATTTAAGTCTAAAGAAAAAAAACAAAAAGATTTTCTTTTGTTAGATAGTATAGCAATTCCCCCTTGGTTTTTCTTTGTGACGCGGTTCTTTTCCAATAGTTTTGTTTGAACCGGGTGTAGTTAGTTTTCTTTTTTACGAAGAGGAGCCATTGTGTTGTGTTTTGAATTGAAGAAATATCTCTTGACTTTGGTATACCTTGAGAATAATGATTACTTTGGTTGTAACGCTTAGGCTCATTTTTTGACTCTTGTATAAGTACCTTAAATTGTATAAACTTAACTTTGCTTAACTGCTTTAACTGGAGTGTCTCGATGAATCCAATCCTGAGTGAGTTATGTGTCATGTCTGTGTGAGGTTTGTATGTATTCAGTGCATTGCATTTGATGTCTAGAACTTGTCCCGTGTGTTTGCAAAGCGAAATAGTAGTTTGTTCAGTCTTGGAAGTGATATAGGTGTTTCTTTGTTGAGCCAGATATGTATAGTTTACCCGCCTAATTGTTATGTATCGTAGTTAACCCCTTTGAGCATGTAATCTTGTTTCTTTGGAACCCACATTACAAGCTTTACCCATTTGTTTGAATTAACTATCTATTTGAACCTTTTAACCACTCATGAGCACTTGAATTGTTATGAACTATGTAAAAGTTAAAGTGTGGGGTGGTTGATTTGGCTTTTGAGTGGAACTAATGAAATAAGGAGAAAGGTGCATTATTTTGAAAAAGTAAGAGTCACTTGAATAAATAAATAAAAAAGGAAAAAATAGTTGTATTGTTGTGGAAAAAAATATTCCTTGATAAGTGGTGACTCTTGATGTAATTGTGCTTAAAGAAGTATGGGGTAAAACACATTGATGTGAAGGCGGAGTTTGGTTTGACATAAATATGGGGTTTGAATGTTAAAGTATATGTATTAAAGTGCTTAGGGAGGTGTAATCACTCTTATATCTAAATATAGCCTACCCGTCCCGCAGCCTACATTACAACCAAATAAAGTCCTACTTGATCCTATACTAAATGAGCTCGATTAGTAGAGTAGTACACTATGGTCAAGCCTATGGTGCATCTTTTGTGGCATATGAATGTTATTTCTGAGAGTGAGTAAATTCTTTCTATCTTGAGTTCCTAAGTGTTATTAAATTTTATTGTGTGGAACTACTCTCTTTTGTTGTGTGAGGGCACTTGATTCATGAAGGAAAGGTAATATCAGTGACCTCTAGGTTAGAGTAAGTGGGTGAGTTTTGAATAATGCGTGGTACTTGTGAGTCAAATCTTGAGGTGAAGATGTTACGCTTTTGTGATTAGTTTATTTTAAATATTCTTGGTGTGATGAGTTCGGAGAATTGCTTAAAAAGGTCGTGTCTATATAAAGTGCAGTTCATTGCTCGAGGACGAGCAACGGTTTAAGTGTGGGGTGTTGATGATAGTCTATAATTGCGTATTTTAGTCACTTATTACACTCTAATTTACTGCACTTTAATTGAGTTTGAGCTTTAATCGCTAGTGTTTTGCACTAACTGTGTGTTTTATGCCTTGTAGGAGTGATTCTGAGCTATATAGATGTTATAAAATGAATTCTAGTAATATTGAGCTTTGAAGTCTGAGTAAAATCCCAAAGAATTAAGTCGGGATCGTGTTTGGGGGTCAAATTTGATAGTTAAGAACAAACGAAAACTCGAGTAGGCATATTGCTCACTGTCTAGTAAAATGAACATAACGTTTTGCTCCGAACTCCATTTGGGTTATATAATATATGGTTGGAAATCTAACTCAAAGGACTACAACTTTCTTGTTTTACGTTTTTCCAAATTCCAAACGGAACAGGGTGAAAAATGTGGTTGATACCGCGACCGGAGACCTGACGCGGACTGGGGCAGAATACTTGTCGATGTGCGCGGCCACTAGCGCGACCGCACTAGTCCAGACCTGGAAAATCATCATTTTTCTCGTAGGAGAAGGTATAATTATTTGGGTCGACCCTACTTGGTATATATACATGAAAAAAATGGTATTTTGGACAGATTGGACATATTTTTACAGAGATTCGACCTAAGGAGGCAGAGACACAATAGAAGCAAGGCGGGGAATTCTTCTACGAGTTTTTCCTTCCTCTTCCTATTTTTTATTGTTGGTTATGACTTTTGGTATTGTATTTTTACATACTATTATGAATAACTAATTTGTTATCTAGGGTTTTGATGGAACCTTTTGTATGATAAATTCTTGTTATGTTTTTATATAATTGAGCCGTAGTATTTTCTCTATTTGTTCAACTACGTTCTTGTTGTAGTTAATTGAAAGGATCCTCAATTAGTTGTGCCTATTTAGTGTGTATCTGCTCCGGAGAGAGTGCATATTTAGGTAGTTGTTGAACAACACAACTCCCAAAGTATATGAGGGATCCATGAGGGTTTAAAGGTTGGATTAGGGATAACGAAACCTTGGGTGCGATCTAAGTGAGCCGTACGTAAAGCCAACTAGCGTAACTCGGAGAGTATGTCTAGTGTAATTACTCGGGAGAGATTTACGCTAGTCAGAGCGCTCATGATCGGTAAAGAATACTTAGGCGAAATTATAGAAGGCATAGCGGGAAGGATTCCGACAATTAGGGAAATCATAACTCTAGACCTCCTTAATCTTTTCTCTAACTCACAATATCTTTAGTGTTAATTTACTATTTTAATTTGTTAGTTAGTTAGTTAAACATAAAAATCTTAATATCTATAAGGTAGGAATTGTTCAAGCTTGTATTCTTGGTGATAGTGAACAACTGTAGCTAAGCCTTGGTTCTCTGTGGGATTCGACTCCGGACTTGTAAACCGGATTATATTGCAACGACCGCTTAGTCCTTTTTATAAGGCATAGTTGGGCGTGATCATCACTCTTTCCCTATAAATAGAGGGGTCCTATTCCACTGTAATTCATCCCAAAATTCAATAAGAATTTCCCCTCCCTCTTTCTCTGCAATATTCTTCTTCTTCTTTTATTGTTTCATAACAAAAAGATAGTTATTTAAGTATTTTAAAATTCAAATTCAAAAAAACATTTTAAAAAGATAGTCATTCCAGTATTTTGAAATTCAAATTCAGAAAACAAACTAATTTTACCTAACTTTAACTAATTTGTCCTAAATTGCCACATGGCATTTTCTTAACGTAACACTTGGCAAATTCTCATGAATGACTTCTTTCTTTTTAATAATAGATAAATATTTCGAATATATGTCGTATATATTTATCATATTGAGAAAAAGAATTACATACTATGTACATCCAAATAAAATAATATTTAATTTATACTTCATAATATAATTATTAAATAAATATTAATGTATTATACAAATAATATAATATGTATAATATCTAAATATTATAAATAACACTTGTTCATCCAAGCATTCACATTTATCAGTAAAATATAGTCATACCACCAAATAAAACGTTACCATAAATTATGAAGTAGAGAGGAAGTACCAATAAAATCATAATTAATGACAATTTCAATATTATATGAAAAAAAACTGAAATCCTTTGATTTTATATTTAAGGAAATGAACACTTTAGATGCGTCATTGTAAGTAAGGTTTAAAGCTTTGTGCTAGGAATATAATTATATAGTTGTGTTGTATGTAAAATACGTAATACTGCTACGTTTCTGAAAATTGTCTATTTATGTTTTTTGCCCTAAAATTGTGGCCTACATTAAATCAAAGGGTACTATTAGCAATTGAAATAATGGCAGGAGTTACAAAGGTAATTTTACACTATTTGCCAATACGGGTAATTTTGACCCTTTTCCAAAAAAGATATTAGTGCCCTTATATAAAACAACACTAATACGTACTAAATACTCTTTGTAGATTTTATGTATTGAGTTCTCTTGGATAATAAAGGATAACCTGTTCTTGTTCTTGCGTTTTTCTGGCATTTCAATAACAACCCAGTAAAATCCAAGAATTAAGGGGTCTGCGGAGGGTAGTGTGTACGCAGACCTTACCCCTACCCCATGGAGTAGAGAGGCTGTTTCCGATAGAAACTCGGCTCAAGAAAACGAAAAAGACTCTTCTGGCATTTCACTTCACCGGAAAATGGTAAAGTGTAACACTCAATGCCAGACGAACGACAAAGACAAAGCTGGAAATTGCAGTAACTTTTAAACGAACGCGAATTGAAAGAGATAAAGCCAGACTCAGCAAAAGAAATTGAAATTAGCATACAACTGATATAGCTGACTATAATTGCTAGTACAATATTACCAAAAAGGAAGATGGCCGGGAAAACTCAATGTACTATGAAGAACAACAGGGGGAATTAAGTTAATTGGATAAACGAGGCCTATTCCGATGGTTGCTTACGCCCATGAAGGTCTGCTCTCCTTTGCAATATCATTCTTGATCCACTTCTGGATCCTTTTCACAACAAAGAAATACTGCCAGAGAAAAAAAGTCGGGGGAGGAAGGGGGGAGTATTAGCTATGGTCAATACAAGTATCGTACGTTTAACAGTGCAACAAAGACTTCTTCAGACTGAAAGCTCACCTGGAACGCTAAGATAAAAGGAATAAGCACTTTGCCCTTATTGTTAGGATTTGGTCCTTCGATCAATTTTTGGTCAACCAAGATACCCTTGCTATCACTTGAGACAACGTCGATCATAGTTTGGACTAAGTTGGGTATCCAAGCAGTTCCATTTGGAAGGATCTGGTAAACAATGCCAACCATGTTAACAAACATAATGTATTACAACACTTAACAAGACAGTGGCACGTATAGCTAACCTTTTCGTCGAGTTCATTCTTGTTACATCTCCCACTGTTCTCAACCAAAACAACAGGAATTGAAGAAGCCTAACACCAAGGAGAGTAAGATAAGTAAAAACGAACTTCTATGAAAGGATGATACTTCTATAAAAAGCACCATATAAGCAAACAAACTTATAATCACTGTTCCAAGTAGGGCGCTAAGCAAGATGGCATGTTTGCCAGCTGACTGCTCTACTACATCCTCTCGCTCACTCGTACAGATGCAAAAAATAAGGGAAAAGAAAGCTTTTCACCACTACCATGTTTCCTCTCATGGATTCTGAAAGTGAAGTTCAAGTTATCTTCGCAAATGCACAATATATATCTAACAACACCGACAGGGTCTGCATGGTAGAGCTACTGCTGAGGGGAAAAAAATACTTACAGCCCTCCCTCCATGCAGTACACCTTTCCGCAGTTTCTAACAATCCCAGTATAGAGACCAAAGTGCATTGTTGGCAGAAAAAAAAGAAACTTAATAGTACCCTCACCCCACCCCCCACCCCCCACCCACCCCCCACCCCCCCACACACACACACACCCAAAGAAAAAATTTCGCAGGCACGTACAAAAAGAGGGGTGCGTTGTAGGTGCTTAAACTACTTTTAGGATCAGAGGAAGGAGGATGTCATACATATCTTAGGAGCACGGTGTGCGAAGGTGGAGACGCGAATAAGATCAGAAGATCTCATGTAGAAAAATTGAATGAAACACGAAGACAAAATGGTACAAGAGTTAGATGATCTGCATAGTTGCTTAACTGGCAGCACCATTAACTGATAGGTACACCTTAATCAGCTTAATAAGTCCACAACTGATTTACGATACCTCAGATTAAGAAATCAATAGGCAACTCCACACTCTCTCCCTCTATCCTAGTTGTGCTCAATTGAGTTATGCTAGCTCAATAGAGCACAAAATGAAAGGTAGATACAAAATTCAAATTGTGCCAAAGAAAATTTACTCTGGGAAGTGGAACAAAATTGTAAGAATCTCGAAAATCTACTTCAAACATAGAAGAAAGTAGTGATTGTGACCCCACCTTAATCTCTTGTTTCCTAATTCGAGCTCCCAGGCGAACAATTTTCAAAAGCGCCTCTGATCTTCTTGAAGTAAACTCATCATAACTCAATCCATCAGGAGGGGAGACCTGAGCATGTGTGAGGACGACAAGTGCTCTACGCCATATTTCCTTGCCGAAACTATCTGTTATGGCCTTCACAATTTGCCTGTCCAAATTGTCCACTCTATATGTATCCAGACGATCCACATAGAGCAAAACATCAATTGTCTTGTTCAAGAGGAACCTGTTTGATCCAATTACCCCGAAAAATAAAATAAAAAAGATAATTAGTGAGAGAAGTTGGTTAGTCAGACAAAGGACTACGCATCCCTACCCGAGCAAGTGAAGTACCGATTTATTTCAGCATGTAAATACTAAAAACTTACCTCTTTATGAGATCAAGAACCTGGTCATTAATATATCCTCCTTCAACCAGCCCCGGGGTGTCGATAATGTTAAATGTAGATCCTGCCAATGATCGTGAAACCATCACTGGTCTTGGAGTTTCTGACTGAAAATAAAGACACATTATTTCAATATCCTAAACCACAAGAAAAAACCTAAGATTTTAATTTTCAACTAAATTCTGAGCAATATGTACCTGAAATGCACTGACAGCAACTGCTCTTTCCCCTAAAATTGAGTTAACTGTTGAAGATTTTCCAACACCTCCTTTCCCCATTACTAGGACTGTCAATGTACTTGCACTCTACAGCAGTTGACCATAATCAATACATCAGCCAAATAATTGCACAAATGTCTTATTTGGGGTAGACATAAAAAAAAATATAACAATCGTTTCGACTGTAATTCCAGAAAAACAAATTGAAACTAGCATATTAGGTAATGAGAGAGACATGAACCTCCTGCTTCGTTTTTCCTAGCAATTCAAGTAACTTCAATTCAGTGGCAGAAGGAAACTGTTGAATTCCGACCCATTCTTTTATCACCTGAGATGCCATTGATAGCTAGCATGCAAAATAATTCCAGGTTAGAACTAAAACCTTATGAAATAAGGAAAGGCCCAGTAAGAAGACATGTCAGATTGAACAAAGAACCAACCATTGATAGCTAGCATGCAAAATAATTCCAGGTTAGCAATGACTCGAATTCAATGACATTCAAGGTTTTTGATCATGAAGTGAAGTTTACACGTAAAGCGTTCCAGATAATTACTGGGTTGAAATGTTCTTCTTCGGACTTCAAAGTTTTGAGTGAAAGAGAGAATAGGCTTTCGAAAGTCTACTTCCCTGGAAAGGATAGAATCGAGTTAGGCGATTTGTTGCATTTTATAACTAGTCACCCATATGGTACAGCTGCATCATTTGTAGGAAGCCATGACGATGCGGTGAAGTTGGCAACAATTTATTTTGTTGAATCTGTGTTGATGGGGAAACGCAAGAATTGGAATGTGTTTGAGCGGGTAATAAAAATCGTAGATGACGACGAACTCTGCTCTTCTTTCAATTAGGGCTCTCTTTGTTATGAAAAGTTACTAAAATCATTGAAGAGTTGCTTGAAGCCCAAACAAAACACTTCAGACAATGAGAAAGATAAAGACAAGGACAGTTATACTATACTTGGCTTCCGTTTCGCCTTCTGTGATTGGATTATGGAAGTATTCCCAATTTTTCAGGAAAAACAATTTGTGAACTTCAAAAAATATGGGTTTCCTCGAATGCTATGTTATTCATATATGAAATCTCCACATTATGACACCCTATGTAAAAAGTACTTCAATAATGAAAAAGTAAGTTAATCGGATTACTAGCTATTTATTTGTTTATGTGTTTTAGTTCTGAATACTTACGTTTTTTTTTCTTATATAATAGTTGTATCAGTTGCTCGAGATGGTACTATTTCTTTCTTCTGAAGAAGATGCGGAGCCCGCTAGTGTGCATGTGTCATTGTCTCAAGATCAAAGTTCAATGCCTTCCACACAATTTGATGGAGTCTTGCTTAAGGAAATTGTTAACTTAGGTTTTCCATCTTTGAATACCATTAGTTTTTTATTTGCTTAAGAGACCTTTGTTTTTATGGTTTTTGATTCAGATAATCTGAGAAGTTCAAAAAGGATATGCAGGCAGAAAGTACTAGAATACATCAAAAAATAGCTTTATCAGAAAAAAGGATTCAAAATGACATCAAGGTAATATCCTTAATTTCTGTGCTTGTAACTCTAAGTTAAGGACGCCGTGTCTTTAATTTTTGAGCTTGTAACTCTAAGTTTAGGACTTCCTATCCTTAACTTTTGAACTTGTAATCTAAGTTCAGGACTACATGTCCTTAACTTTTGAACTTGGAACTCGAAGTTCAAGACTACCTGTCCTTAATTTCTGGTCTTGTAACTTTAAGTTACGGACTACCTGTCCTTAATTTTTGTGCTTGTAACTCTAAGTTAAGGACCAAGTGTCCTTAATTTGTGAGCTTGTAACTTGAAGTTTAGGACTACCTGTCCTTAACTTTTTAACTTGTAACTCTAAGTTGAGGACTACATGTCCTTATTTTTTGAACTTGGAACTCTAAGTTCAGGACTACCTGTCCTTAATTTCTGTGCTTGTAACTCTAAGTTAAGGAACACTTGTCCTTAATTTATTCGCTTTTACCTCTATGCTAACATTCTGATTCTTATTTTAAATAGTATCTCACAGGATTTAAAGAAAAACCTAGGATCAAAGATTTATACTTTATTGAAGCTTCTTGACAAACCTCATGAAAGGACCATAGAGAGAGAACCTAGTATTCCAATTAGCAAAGATGCAGCTGATGATCAATGTGATGATATAGATGTGCAGGTAGAAGATCATTATGAAAGCGATTATGGAGATGCGCATCTAGAAGATGAAACTGATATTGGCATTGAAATTGGGAAAGGTTAGATACGCTTTGTCTAGTCGATCGAACAAAGTAGCATCTAAATTTAGGTTACTTTTACGCCACTCTACTTGGACAAATTTATTTCAATCCAAAACACTTATGCCTGGTCGATTGAACAATACAAGAACAAAACCAAACAACTATGCCTCAATCCCAACCTAGTTGGGGTCTGCATATGAATCGTCCACTATTAGGTCGCTCCATTTAGACAATTTCATTCCAATACTAAACAATTTGACTAGACACATTTCATTCCAACAACAACATACCCAGTTTAATCCCACAAGTAGGGTTTGGGGAGGATAGTATGTATGCAGCCTAAACCCTACCTTGGGCAGGTAGAGGTTATTTCCAATAGACCCTCAGCTCAAAGCAAGTATGCATAATCAATCACAATAGAATAGAAAAACAAATACAGTACTAAAAAAGTCAAGAGAAACAAGAAAAATCAGAACAAAAGTAACCAGGTAGTAATAGAATCTAGAAATATGGAAATACAAGGACAACGCTACTACTACTTAAATGGAAGGAAAGACACTCGACTGCCCACTACCTTTCTATCCTAATTCTCTACCTCCACAACCTCGTAATGGTCATGTCCTCGGTAAGCTTAACATGCGTCGTACCCTACCTAATCACTCATCTTTAATGCTTCTTTGGCCTACCTCTACCTCTCCTTATAACTACTATCATCAATCTCCCACACCTCCTCACTGAGGACACATTTCATTCCAATGCTAAATAATTTGCATATTACCACAAATTATAGTTCTGAGACTCAGATTTCCCCTTAGTCTCAACTAGTTTCAAACATATTTTGTTATATTAAAAAAAATAACAAGAATTATGTCTAGATAAACCCTAAAATTCTGATCTTGTGGAAAACAAGAAACAAGTAACGCTGCAAGAAGATGAAGAATAAAGTAAATACCATAGAAAATACAAGACCCCATTTAAGCAAACTCACCCAATTAATTGGGTGCACATGTAATTCAGCAAAACAGATGCGAAATAGAAAAGAACAAGAATACGAAGAAAAAAAAGGAAAAATGGAATTTTTTACAGAAAACTCACCAACTGGATTTGGAAAGAGCTCTTTCTTTGGATAATCTCTGTGAAAAAATATGCAGATGTGAGCGGGTTGAGTACCCGTTCAGTGTATAGTAGTGAAAGGTAAAAGGGTTTAAGGAAACTCAAATATAGGACGGCCTTATCGTTTTCATATATTGGACTGCTCTTGCCCCTTCTCACCGTCACCTACTACAAAATTTGGTATTTGTAAATTGCATTAAATCATATTAATTGATCGCGATTAAATAATAAAATTAAAAACCCGTCTCAATATATATAATTATTATTAATTAATAAATATTTTAATCTTAATTTATTACTTAACTATAGTAAATTGAGGAGTATCATTCAGGGTGTGTTTGGTATAATGAAAAATATTTTCTGTGGAAAATGTTTTTCAAGAAAATATTTTCTTGGATAACTAGTAGTAATCTTATTCATTTTTTGGTGTTTGGTACGCAAATTAAGGAAAATAACTTCTCAATAATATTCATAAATAATTTAGATACAATAAACATGAAGTCATAAATTTTCGAACCAACAACCTTTCAAAGTCCCAAACCCACAAATTTCATAAACTTCCGAACAGCTAAACTTTCGAAATCGCAAAATTTTGAATCCGTAAACTTTATAATTTATAAACCCGTAAACTTCCAAACACATAAACATCCGAACTCATAACTTTGGAACTTATAAAATTTCGAACCTGTAAAATTTCGAACTTGTAAACCGAAAGATGAAAAAGCTAAAATTGAAAACATATTTAAAAAATATTTTTTTTCGGGAGTGGGGGCAAGGGTTCAGAAAAAACGTAAAAACATAAATTTGAAATTATATAAAATTAAAAAAAAAAGTAGAAATAGTTGCGGGGGAGGTAGTAGGGTGGGTGATGATGGTGACACAAAAAAAACCTTGAATTTTGAAGGGGAAAAAGCTTTTTAGAGAGAGGGTGTGGGATGGAATTAGGTAGGTGGGGGTGGGGATTGGGTTGGTGAGTGTGGGGAATATAGTGGGGAATGTTAATGAGTTTTGGGGGGGGAAATTCCCTTCTCTTGATAAGGAAAACTTTCTCCTCCAATAGGAGAAAAATGAGCTTATAAAAAATATTTTCTAAAACATTTAAATCAACCAAAAATGGAAAAATTAAAAAAAAAAATCTAGAAAATATTTTTCTTCGTACCAAACACACCCTTAGTGTAAAGACGAGTAAAAATTTTAATCTATTATCTATCCTTCTCAATTTTTCTTGAGTTACTCCTTCTTCCCAAATTTAATAAAATACATAATATATTATTATTATCCAGTGTATACTTATTACTAAATTGTACTATAATAGAACTACTATTCTAATAAACACACTTAATACTAATTCTATTGTAACTACCCAATGTACATTACTAGTTCCATAACATTCAATAGTTATCCAAAAGAATTGGAGTTTCCAATCATGGGTTAGAAAGACAAATTCTACCTTCTCACTAGAATTCCAACCGTCTTCACAATGTCCACAAATGAAACTTTGGCAAAAGACGACCCCTCAGAACTCCATCTAATGAATGTAGATGCCACAATTACTCCACAACAACCATCCTCCGATGGAGATACATTACTGCACAAACATGCAATATCTATACCGGCTATTACAACTACCTTATCCAACATTGACATGTCATATGAGGAGTTAAACCCCAAGATAGACAATTCAATCTCATTTACAAGCTCTGACTTTTGTCAGAATTTATTCTCCATGGCAATACTCCATAATAGCTAAAGTCTTTGACCGCAAAGTAGGTCATCTTACTCTCAAACAAAACCTACATGAATTATAGAAGCCCTCAGGACCTCTTTCCCTAATAGACCTAGGTAATGAAATCTTCTTGATCAAATATCAACATGAAAATAATATGAATAAAGCTTTTCATGAAGGTCCATGGCTTGTGTTAAATCACTTTCTATCCGTTCGCCGATGGGAACCAAAATTCCTGGCATTAAACACCAACATTACATACACAGCCATATGGAGTCGACTTCCTGAATTACCAACAGAATTATATGATCTATATATTCTCCATAAAGTGGGGAAAAATTGGCAAACTCCTCAAGGTTGATACATGTACATCGTCTACCTCTAGATGCATGTGTTTGCATTGAAGTACCCCTTGAAAAACCACTACTTTCAAATGTTTTTATTGGCATACATCGACAACAAATCATCTATGAAGGTCTTAACATGCTATGTGTAGCATGCGGATGATTGGTCCACACATCAAAGCAATGTCCCCATGTTTCACCAACCATCACCTCACTACCTGAAAGTCAACCCCGCACAGACCCTTCACCAAGCAGGGAGTCCACCATTCAATCTCCCACAGAATGGAAAACTATAGTTTTCCCAAGACGAAACAATCATAAGCTTGAAGGAACCACTGCAACACCTTCTCCATGACGCACCACATTTCAATGTCAAGCCACGAAGCAAACGAACTCAAGACAACCACGATCAACGCAGCCAGGTACGTCTCCCAATTCTCCATTGTTAATACGTGATAATCAAGGATTAATTAATACGAATTCTAACCCTAACAATATTGCATTACTTAACTCCTTTAATGTCCTAACTTCCCACACTACTAACGACATCTCAAAAACTAACCCATCATCATCAACCCAAGCCCATAACTCTAAAGCCCACAAACCAGCATGTCAGCCCAATGACAAGGCAATAATCTAGGTGTCTAAGCACACAACTCACTCACAAACTACACACGTTTCTGATTTGAATAGTGATCTAATGGACACTACTCCAACTCCATTGCATGTCATGCCAACAACAACACCCACATCAACCAATCACCAACCATTTCCCCTATGCGGTAGCCCACCTCACCAAAGCCTAGACCCCTACTCTCTAGGCAATCATGAAACACTTCACACCAATACTCAACCCCAACCCATTAGTATCACACATGAACCCAACATAGTTATACACGGCTACCCACAACACCATAACCCACGTGAGAAGCCCAATCAGGCTCACCTAGTGTCTCACGCCACACCATCACTGCCCCCATCACCAGATCCTTTAATTACCCACTCTGACCCATTATCATTACACAACACTTCCCTCACGCAAAACAGAAACCAGACTTCTTCAAATCTCACACACAATACACATGCAGAGGCACAACACCCCCAACTTCCCTCTATTAATGAACCATCAACGTCCCTCCCTTTTTCCATTTCGGCCACTCAATCTTCACTACTTCACACCCTCAACAATGACACACCAAACACCACCACTGACATATCCGGTGATATACACCTCTCAAGCACCAAACCCTTACAACCCACCACGATTATGGCTAGAACTAGGGCTCCAGAACTAAGCATTAACATTCACCATAATTGTGAACAATCAAGAGGTGATAATATGCCTCCAAAACTCTCTAGACCTAGCCCAAATAGTCACTGAGGGCATGCAAGCATCCATGGCTCTTTATGGTCAGTATTAATGGTCAACCTCCCAGACACTACAACCTCATCTTGGGGGATGTCGTACATGGGGAACTCCATGAGCCAAACCTACACATTCCAACATATGCCAACCTACCTTTCTGCCTACCCATATATTCTCCTATCCCCTGGATACACGACACACTACCAATGCCTTACCCATATCCACCAATGTCTCCAATGAGTCCATTCGAGAGTATAACACCAATACCTAGCTCCATGAGCCCTCAACCACCAACCCCAGACGAACAAGAAATTCTCACACCTTAAGAAATCGGAGCAGTCATGGAAGAGATGAGGGAAACAAGAACAGAGTCGGTATGGTTAGGGGCTGCCATATCACCGTCCTAAAGGAACAATACGGAAAAGAATCCTACTCAACTGCCCACCAAAGGTGATGAAACGCCTAATCAAGTTACGACCAACGACGAATCCAGAAGCGGGGAATTTTGCAGTGGTCATCACTCCGACTCTGGGGAGAACATGCAAACGCACAACTAAGAGAAGCAATCACTGGACAAAGTGGTGCAAGTCCCACAGGCACCCACACCACGTACTAATTCCATGAATTTTGTATTTGGAATTGTAGGGGTGCCCAATCTCCCGACTTTCGTAGGAATTTTCGTTCAATGCTTAACTACTGTAGACCACCACTAGTGGTTGCTTCTTGAAACTCACTTACAAGATCATACAATCCTAAGGGGTGATTTTGATTTTTCAAATTTGTCTCAAGCATCAACAAAGGGACATGTGGGAGGAATAGTCATCCTTTGGAATGCCTCAATAGTTCAATCACTGAAGTTGTTGTTACGAACCAAGAAATACACTACATGATCCAGACATGTCACCACGAACATTCCTTTATGTTATCAGCAATTTATGCAAGTCCGGTCTTAAATTATAGGAAACTACTATGGCAAAATATAATGCATGAGCTAATACTTATCAAGGGCTTTGGATAGTGGAAGGTGATTTCAATGATATACTCTCATCTAACGAAAAATTTGGGGGTTGTCCACTTAACAACACCAGAGCAGACTTTTTACTAAATTGTTTAAATTACTGTAACTTAATTGATTTGGGTTATCGAGGGAGTAAGTATACCTAGACTAATAAACGTAGACATGGCGGGTTGATTTTAGAACGTTTAGACAGGATTGTCGCAAATTATGATTGGATAAACTTATATCCTAAAGCTCAAGTCCTTTATCTACCTAGGACAAATTCCGATCATTGTCTGCTTTTACTGGCCATGCACACACGACCACCACCTAGGACACCTACATTTAGATTTGAGACAATGTGGCTTACATATCAGTATTTCCTACGACGTGTACACCACGTGTAGCAGTCATGCACACGTTATTTAGAAGGTGTTGAAAATTTTAAAGAAGTAGCGCAACTGTGGAATAGGGAAATTCTTGGTGACATTTTTAAGCACAAAAATCAAATTAGAGCACGTTTAGTCGGTATACAAAGCTCATCTCCCAATTTAATCATATACTAACACTTGAAGAAGACTTTTGGAAATTAAAATCAAGCGTTAATTGGTTAAATGAAGGTGATGCAAATACTAATTTTTTCCATCTAACAACACTCAAACGACGTAGGCGCAACCGAATCACCGCACTTAAAGATCATAATGGAAATTGGATCTATGATAATGAGCAACTCAAATCACTTGTTACAACTTTATATCAAGATCTATACCACACAAGCCATATATCTTCTCATAAAAAACACCTAGTTTCGAATTTCAATACTCTAAGCAATGCCTCTATCACCACCTTTTTACAACCCATAACGGATATTGAAATCATTCAAGCCGTATTTTCTTTCCATCCTCATAAATAACCGGGTTCGGATGGCCTCCACCCTCTATTCTTCCAACAATTCTGGCCAGCATCAAAACACTCAGTTATTCCCTATTGCAAAAATATTTTTCTCACTGGGAAAATCCCTTTCGCCTTGAATCAAACTTTTATATGCTTGATTCCGAAAATGGAAAGTCCATCCACACCATCCCACTTTCGACCCATAAGATTATGTAACACTATTTATAAGGTCATCACAAATATCTTATTCAATCGTATAAAACCATTCCTAGACCACATAATTCATCCATCACAATCTGCCTTCCAAAGAAATCGTAGAGCTTCCGACAATGCTAGTATAGTACAATAAATACTTCACAACTTTAAAACGTCTAAATCAAAATGTTTAAATACGCTTCTTAAAATAGTCCTTGAAAAAGCGTTTGACAGGTTAGAATGGGATTTTATACGCAAAACACTAATCTACGATAAATTTCCTCAACCCATAATTACTCTAATTATGTCATGCATATCCACTATGCCTACTTCAATCATTTTTAATGGTACTCCAACTACATTCTTCACACCCACCAGAGGTATTAGGCAAGGTGATCCTTTGTTGCCTTATATATTCATACTTTGCATGGAGCTATTTTCCCGAAGTATTAACATTGCAGTAGCCCACAACATTTGGATACCAATCACCCTACACAGGAAATCTCCCCTAATCTCTCACTTATTCTTTGCGGGCGACATTATTTTGGCATCCAAAATTACTACTAACAGTTGTCATACTATTATAGATCACCTCAACTACTTTACCAACTTATCATGCCAAAAAATAAATTTTGCTAAGTCAAAAATCTTCTTGTCAAAAACTGTTCACAAGCCCTAAAATCCTTTGTACTAAATTCTTTTAATATGGTAGAAGGGATGCATTTTGGCAAATATTTAGGTTTTTCCTTTTTACATCAAAACCTACGAAAAGAGACTTCCAGTATATTATCGATAATTTTAAAAATAGACTTGTGGGTTGGAAAACAACCCATCTAACTTTGGCAGGGAGAGCGACTCTCATAAAATCTACCCTAAACTGCCTACCCAACCACTTGGTGCAAATCATTAAAATACCTATCTATGTGTTGAATTGATTAGAACAATACCAATTTTTCTATAGGGCACCACTTCACAGAAAAATCCCATGCACATGATTAAATGGGAGGTCATCACGATACCCAAAACACAAGACGGCCTAGGTATTCAACAACTTACGGCCAAAAATTTAGCACTTCTAACTAGTACAACTTGGAGATTATTCCAAAATCTAAGGGACCAATGGGCATCCATTCTTCTCTCTAAATATGGTCTAACACGCACGTCAACCCCCAAAACTTTCATAATATGAAAAAATATAACTACTGGATGGAGTATGTGCCAGAAGAGATTAGTCTGGCAGGTCACACAAGGAACTCACATTAATTTTTGGTACGGCAATTGGCTAGCACCTAGCCTTAACATTCACAACCTCATACATGGACCATTAACAAAAAACGAGCAAAACATCATTGTAGCACAAGCACTTAACACTATATGAACTTCTAACCAAATAATGTCCATAAATTTGCCTACATCACTACTACAGCGGATAACTCAATATTATATACATGCTTACTCAATTATCCCTGAACGAATCATTTGGGGACACACATTATCGGGTCTTTTCTAAGTTAGCTCTTGCTACATAATGATAACTAATTCCAATGAAATACCTAATCATCACGGGTGGATATGGCAACTGCGCACATTATCATAAATTAAAACATTTTTGTGGTTACTGAGTCACACCCGACTACCCACACAACATTACCTACATAGACTAGGAATTCTTCCATCCATTGTTTGCACTATATGCCAACACGAAGTAGAAACTATTCCTCTCTTTTTTTTCAAATGCATCAGCGCTAAAAAATGTTGGTTATAACTCCAACAAGGACCTTTAATCCAAAAAATTCCTTACAACGATGCACCCACTCATGTTTGGCTTAAAAGGCTACTTAGGCTAGATAGTGATAACAACTATAAATCGATACCCCATCATACATTTATTCCTTTACACTTTGACATTTATGAAAAACTCGCAACAATAACTGTTTTGAGAACGTTAATAAAACCACCCAACCATCACTCATATATCAACAAGCCTCCGGATTTTACTACCTTACATTTCTACTAAAGTCAAGAATTCGAAAATTCCACTAAACCTCAAATGGGAACCCCCACCAAAAACTTTTTTTACTTAATACAGATGGAGCTACAAAACACCATTATACCCGGGCAGGTTTTGGTGGAGTTATCAGGGACGACGAAGGGAATTGGGTAATGAGATATGCAGGTAATGTAGAAGCCACAGGTAATTTAGAAGCCAGTACAGTGGCACACATTGAAATAGTGGGTTTGTTGCGTAGATTACAACTAGCCTTAGCTTATAACCTTACACCTCTGAAAATCAATTTGGACGCTGCACATGTAATCACAAATTTAGGTAACACATCCACCAATTTATCACATATACTCAATGATTGCAGGTACTTGATCCACCAGTTGGGTGATCCACTACTACTACATTCTTACAGGGAGCAAAACACTGTAGCAAACCAACTAGCTCATTTTGGCATAAAACTAATGGGGACCAACATCACGTTTTTGGAACAACCACCACCCTTTGTTATGACAAACCTATAAGCTGATAAGTCGGGGCTTCAAAGAAGACGCTATATTAGTAATAGTTTGCAACTAGCACCTTATGCTAAATTTTTTTGACAAACGTTCGACGAAACTTCGTCTAGTCGGACTAACTGTAATAGTAATCCCCTAAGGATAGATAGTAGTAAGTTCATAGATAGTACAATAGTTTGTATGTCTATAACTCTGCACCATCCATGCAGCACCCTGTAATGCATCTTAATTAATAGAACTAGTCTTTTGAACCAAAAGATAAAAGTCCCATCGCAATATTGAGAATGGTATGCAAAACATTGTATTCACTATTATAAATATTGAAGCTTCTATCACATAAGTTTTTCCTTTACCAAGAATTTATGACATCTTCTTTTCTTTTCTTTTTTAAATGGTATGCAAAACATTATGAGGAAAAAAAAAATTAACTAAATTTTCTCAAATTTGTTATGCTTTTCAGTGTGATTCAAGTATGATATAAGGGTATAAGGACTACATAAAATAAATTATCACATGTTCAACTAGTTTTTCATGCTCAAATATCTCCCTTTTTATTGATGTCTTCAAAAATACATTTACTCACTACTTTTTTTTACTTCGTTCTTTCTCTATTTTTCTTTTGACTCACCTATAATCTTCTTAAACATGAAAAAATTGGAATTTAACTAAAACTTATTGTTTATCCTCAAAATCGAGCTAACAATTGAATTTGTAAGTGATTTTAAGGATATGTGGACTAACTTGATACAGAATGATAAATTACTTTGCAATTGATGATAAAGTAAATTCAAACCACATGAATTGGATAATTTCAACCTTGGGAGGTTAGTTACCCTAGAACTGTCACTTTGGTCGGTATCAAGATACAAAAGAGTAAGAGATTAAAGAGAAAAATAGTAATGTATTGCTTTGGAATGCATGTTTACAATGTGCTAAATGAATTATCACACCCCTTTATATAGTAGATGAGTCATACTTTAGGTATAATTTCATAAAAGGTAAAAAGTTCTCTTGATTTGCTGATTGTCGGTTCCTTATTGATAAATGTCAAAATTTCCGACGTAATATCCGACTGTTCATAGCAATTTTCGATCTTCTGTTGGCTATGCTAAAAATGTTGCTTCGAGCTCGTTTGGGGCTAGGATCGATTCTGGGATTACAGTCGGCATTCTGACCCAAGTCTGGTAGGACTTGGGTCGATCTTCAGTCATTTATTAGCATGTTTCGAGCCTGACCTATCATGTCATAGGCGAGCTCGATTTCGACCGTATACACTTGTAATAATTAGTTATAGTATGTTAAGTTAGTGTAAAACATATTTACACCATTACTTAAACATACGAAAGCCAAACTTAATTGTAATGGTTAAGACACATAATAATTCAAACTCGTAACACTTTGATCTACAATAAGGTTGTATAGTGGGTTGGGCCTAGCACGGGACCGACCCAGGACCGCGGGCCCACGTAAGCTTTTGGGCTAAACGGGCCGGTCTGTGGCGGTCCGGGCCTAGCGGTCCTAGGAGCCCATATGGGCCGAGCCTTTACATATGAACCGTGAGCCCGAGACCGTTTAGCCCGGGACCGGCTGGCGGGCCTGGGCCGGTTCAACCGGGCCGCCCAATGATTTAAAATTGGCCAACAGTGAGAAGTTTAAAAACTAGTCGTTGGCCTGCCAATTTAGCCGTTTGGCTTTTTAAAAATAGTCATTTGGGCCCAAACTTTTTTTTACCCCAAACTTTTTATAATTACACTTTTTTCCTATTCTCAACTATAAATACCCCCTCATTCTTTCATTTTTACTCACAAAATCATCAATCTCTCTCTATTTTTTTTTTATAATTGCTTACTTTATTATTGCAATTTGTGAAAAAATTTGAAGTTGGTGAATTGAAGTATTCAAGTCTTCAAGTCTTCAACGATATACAATTCTAAAGAAGTTGTTCGTCAATTCAGTAAACTCGTTCCAACTCTTAAGTTTTAATATTATAGTTTTGTTTGTTTTAGTTTGTATAATTATAATTAATATGAATATTTCTTTGAAAAAAATATTTGGTGGTAAGGAAAAATCTAAAATTGGTGAATCTAGTAGCCAAGATACTCCTCCTCCACCGGCCCCGGCTCCCCGACCCAGACTTGTTACCCGTCCTCCTCCACCTGTTATTCTTGATAATGATAACCCTTGTTTTCAATTTATCGATAATCTATTTTACCATGATATTGCACCAGGTCAACAATGAAATAATGAATATATTAATTCTCTTTATGGTAATCCAACTATCGATGAAAATGATGACGAAAATGATGATTTAGATGAAACGCAACCGAATTTAGATGATACACCTACTAGTCCTGATGTTAACCAAACCGATAATAATCCAAATGATGTCCCGCCTGATCCTCCTGTAGTAACCCCTACTTTTAATAGACAACCTTCTGGACGGTGCGAAACATCTCTTGTTTGGTACTTTTTTACTCAACTAAGAGATCAAAGTAAGGCTAAGTGTAAAACTTGTGGGACTTTAATGGCTCATAAATTTACTGGAGAACGTAGCGGTACGGGTAGTTTGATTAGACACATAAAGAAACACCCTAAAGATAAAGCTAGATTGCTTCAAATGAAAGCTAGGCAAGAGGGGACACGTGTAGGTACTCAGGTTAACCATAGTACTAGGTCAAATCTAGTTCAACCGGGAATTAACACTGTTACCGGTGACATTTTATATTACGATCCAAATAAAGATCGTGAAGAATTGGCAAAAATAATTACTGTTATATGCTTACCCTATAGTTTTCCCTCTAACCCTCACTTTGTGCATTATATTATAAGAGTTTTTAACCCTACTTATAAAAGGATGGCCTCGCAAAACCGTAAAGGCTGATATTTATGAATATAAACATGAATATGAACAATATTTGCGCTATTTATTTACTCATATTAATAATCGCGTTGCTATTACTACTGATATTGGTAGGAGTGGTAATGATTGTGATTATCTTACTGTTACCACTCATGGATTGATGAGGAATAGATAATGCAAAAGCGCATCATTGCTTATAGAATAATTAATTCACGTCAAACATGTAAGTTTATTGCTAACACAGTTGCAGATATTTGTAGATATTTTTGCATTAGAGATAAAATAATGGCAGTTTCAATGGATAATGCTTCTAGTAACACTAATGATATAGGCTTGCTTACAACTACACTAAGTTCTGCATTTAGTAATATTTTTCATGTTAGATGTATTTGTCATATTTACCATTTAATCGTCGGTGATGGTATGAAAATTTTAAATGTTGAAATTAAAAAAGTTAAATTCGCTCTTCATTGGTTTTTTTATTCAAACCATAGAAGTAGACTTAGAGAATATTTTACAAAATGTGATGAATTTGGCCTTAGAGAAAGAAAGGTTCCTAAACCTTGTCTGACTAGAAGGAATTACTTGTATGAAAGTTTAGTTGTTGCAATATAAATATAGAAACCCAATAAACGCAATGTATAATGCTCGTGTCGGTGGTGATGATGATGATGAGCACATTACAAATCAAGATTTGACTAATGTTAAAATTCTTCTAGAATTTTTAGAACAATTTCATGTTGCTACAAATGAATTATCTGGAAAATATTATGCTACTATTTCTAATTGTTTAGTTTATATTGTAGCACTTGCAAATTTATTTACTCAATTTCAGAGGGTGGGGTAATTTACCAACGTGCTATTGAGGAAATGAAAGATAAGTTTAAATTTTTTTCCCCTATCCCCCTCTTTATGGTGTTGCAGCCATGTTAAATCCTACCATGAAATTAGAAGGTCATCACTTTTGGTATACTCAAATTTATAATGCTTTATCATTTTCACCTGCGGAATTTGGTACACTTGCATATGAAAAAGCCTCAATTAAATAAATGCTCAAACAATTTATAATGCTTATCAACTTGCCTTAGATCATGCTATACCAAATGTTCCAACTCCTACTTCGTCTAGTTCGCAATCATCTAAAAGAACTGCGGGACTAAAAATACTTAGTTCTTGGACGGAGTTCAGGGGTTCTCAAGGTGATAATATTGGTGATAGTTCACAACTAAATGAGCTTCAAGTTTATTTATCACATGGACTTGAATTAGAGAATCCCGGCGGCACCTTTAATATTTTGGAATGGTGGAAGGACAAAGAAAAATACTATCCGGTTCTTTCAAGGATGGCTCTAGATATTTTAAATATCCAAGCTTCAACAGTGGCATCGGAGAGCGCTTTCAGTCAAGCGAGACTTCAAATCGGTGATCATAGAGCGTCTATGAGGGAGAGCTTGGAAAAATCAGTACTCTTCAGAAATTGGATCCGTTCGGAAAGGAAGAAATTTTGGACTTGCTGAATCACAATCGGAGATAGACAAAGATTATGAAGAAATGCTAGCGGAACTTGCGGAGGATGCTGCTTCGCTCGGAAGCAGTGATGAACAAGTTTCTTTTCCGCCACCACCAACGGAAATTCCTCCGAACCTTGAAGGATTTCTGAAATTTGTTAGAGATAATATGTAGATTAATATGTAACTTGTATTTTGACACATCTTGATTAGTTTTTTTTCCTTTTAATGGTGGTATTAACACCTTGTTGTGCTCATTCCATTAGGGGGGAGAAGACTAAGAAAGAAATTGTCATTTTTTTAATGTCGCAATAATAAAAATTATAAAGCATTTTCTTGAATATTTCTTTGCAATTTTTTTTGTGTTTAAACTTGAATTACAGGATTTAAGTCACAATTATATAATATAATTTACAATAAATTGCCTTAGATAATATAATATAGTTACATAAAATAAAAAAAAATTGCCAACGGTTAGAATTTCAAAAACTAGTCGTTTATATTGGCAATATAGCCGTTTGGATTTTTTAAAAATAGCCATTTGGACCCCAAACTTTGTTTTAACCCTAAACTTCTTATAATTACACTTTTTCCCTATTCTCAACTATAAATACCCCCTCATTCTTTCATTTTTACTAACAAAATCATCAATCTCTCTCAATCTCAAACTCAAATTGAATTCTTCAAGTCTTTACTCATCTCTCATTTCTCAAACTCAAAATCTCAATTCAAGTTAAATCATGCCCGGTGATTCTAGAGTTAGCCAATTTGTTCGGGAACACTATAATGTGATAGAAGAAAATGAAGAATCTTGCATGGTAACGTGCAAGTACTGTGGTCGAGCCTACACTTGGCGTACAAAGTTGGAGGGCACGTGCCCTTTAAGGAGGCATACAATAAAGTATTGTCTTACGCGTTCTCCAGACATTCGTATTTAAGATTTTAAGTTTATTTCAAATAATTTGTGTTATTTTAAAATTATTAGACGTATTATGCTTAATGTTGTAGTTTGTTAGTTAATTTGAAGTATTATTAATTTTATTATGCAATGGTAAGTGCAAGTTTGAATATCTCTTTACTATTTTTTTGTGTTTAAATTTGAATTACAAGATTTACAAGAAAATGCCTTAAATAAAAAAAAAAAAAAATAAAAAAGCCCGGAACACTTAGGCCCGTTTAGGCCGGCCCCATACAGGCTTAGGCCCATAGTGGACCGGTTCCACCCATCAGGCCCGCCAAGCCAGGGACTGTTTGGCCCAGGACCGCTTGAGCCCGACCCGCCTGAGCCCGGGCCTGTTTGACCCATTTAGCTCAAGCTGGGCCCGAGTTACATCCTTAATCTACAATGTGACATAGAATGGACAATTAGGGGTGTTCATGGTTAGGTTTGGATCGGTTTTTCCTTAAAAAGAAACCAAACCAAGTAAATCGGTTTTAAAATATTAGAACCAAACCAAACCAATTAAGTCGATTTTTTCTCGATTCGATTTATGTCGATTTTTCGGTTTTTTCGGTATTTTCGGTTATTTGTCGGTTTTTTCTTAAATATAAGATATACACTACCAAACACATATTCCAGCGACCACATTTTCAACGTGACACTATCAAATCAATTGCCCTTTGAGAAACCTATTATTTACTAAAATATATTGATGATAATTGAATCAAATAGTGATGAATAATTTAAGGACTCAGTTAAAAATATTTTTATTTTAACATGAAATGGATTCTTACACTTAACAAAATAAAACTACCAATCAAACTAGAATATAAAGGTAAAGAATTGTACTAAAAGTGCAAGCGATTAACATTCACCATAAAAAAATTGAAACTTTGTATAAAAATATACATATATATATAAGTGTAATAATAAATTTGAAATATCTACTCCTATAGTTAGTTTGGTTCGGTTATTTATTAATTAAAACCAAAACCAAACCAAATTTGATCGGTTTTTAAAATTCAAAACCAAACCAAACCAAAAAGTATCGATTTTTGGTCGGTTTGGTTTAGTTTTCAGTTTGGTTCGGTTTTTTTATGAACACCCCTATGGACAATGTTAGAAACCACCAGGGAGAAAATTGTAGTTACCGAAATTTCATGGGAGGTAAACGAAGTTATCCAAAAACCCAAAATAGATAAAATAAAAAGGCGAAAGAGTTTTTCTTTGTTTTTTAATAAAAAAAATCCTAAACATGGCAGTTGCAGCCGCCGTACACGGCGGTTATCTTCCCTCCAAATTCCGCAGCATCTCTCAAAAAACAGTCTCCCAAAGCAAACCAACGCCGCCGCCACTATTCATTTCCACAAACCTTAACGATGTAATCCCGAATCACCTTAAAAACCTCTACTCCTTATGCAACCATTCGTGTCACCGTTTTCCAAATCTGAACTCAGAAGGTAGAGTTGAGCCGGTGGATCTGAAAAAGCTTCGGAAAGCGTTACGTCATAGTTACGTCGTCGTTTCGGTATTTACCCGACCCGACTTTGTGCCCGGTTTGGTACCCGAATTGACTCCGAGTTTAACGGGTATTGGTGGAGATTGGATTGGAAAAGTGGTGCCTATGACGCCGGGTAATGGAGAATTGGTTGGTTTTGGACGTGCTGTTTCTGATTCTGGATTGACAGCTGCTATCTATGATGTTATGGTCAGATTAATACTGATATGCAATTATGTTTTTTTAATTTTTTATTAATTGGTTGAATATTTTGCTTGCAAATTGATAAAAAGAAGATCTTTATCTGGAATATACATGTTTAATTAAGGAACACTTATCTAGTACTGAAAACGAAATCTACCTGGGTAAAAGGAGGAGGGTTGCAGTAATTAGATGGAATTATATTAGGTGTATCTTAATTAGTTTGGGATTGAGGTGCATTTCCATTTAAATTTGTTGATATGCATCTTGTGAATTTGAAAGACTGGGATTTGTTTTAGTTTATTCTCTATTATTATGATTAAATTTCTACTAATGGCAAGGCTCGAGAAAGAAAAAAAGGTAATCAGGAGTGAGGAGTGACATACGTGCAGGATGCAACTCGCCTTTTTACCTTTCACTTGAACATATCTCCTTCCCAAAATCTATCATTATTTATCCTCTTTAGGGAAGAAAAATCCTACAATAACAAACAGTCTACCATTGAATGTTAAATGGTTTGTGTTCTTCTTTTTATTTTAACTAGTTTTAGGGCCTATATCAATGAGTATAAACTTTTTAAAATAATATTTCTATATATTATATTAAAATATATTTGAGTTTTAAAATAAAATTTAAAGGAAAAGAGATTCAAGTTTTTAAAAATGATGAATGTTTAAACTCAATAGAAGTCATCGGATCAGAAGCAACAAAGTCGATCCATCATGTGTTATGTCATAATTTATCATTGGTTACATCGCATTGTGTATGAATTTCTTTATCTTATTTGTGTCATAATCCTCCATATGTCTATTGGTTCAAAATATTATAAACTTTAAGTTATGTGTGCTATCAAATCCGACAACACAAAAAAGATATAAAAAAAATACATAAAATATAATTTTTACGTAGTAGAGGATTTTTTTATATGACAAATATATTTGCAAAAGAATATTTTCTTGAGAAGGAGTTATGTTCGATAACCAAACATGAGAAAATATATTTTATAATAGTCATTAGAGATAAAGGAACAACTGTAAACTTTTGAGTTTTATATTCTTATCCAATATGTAATTGTTGTGTTCAATTCAAGTTTTAATCATTTAGCTGTATAATAATTCTACCTTAATAAAATAATTCTGTATAAGTATTTATACTAATCTCTGGACGTTGGTATCCATAATTACCAAGTATTCTTTATGAGGCTTTGTGTTGAAATAGACTAATTTTTCAATGGACTAATATTCATAGTTGTATTCTTTCGGTTTATTCTTTCTTCAATATGGAATATATCTTTTAACAAGAAAATGATTTAAATAAAGTCCTTAATATTAGGATTTCCTATATAATTTCAGAAAGGAAAAATTTGATTATCAAAATTTTAGTTGATTTCGATATCCTAAATATTAGGATTGTAACTTAAATTACAATTGTGTCCAACGTGAAATCTATTTTTAAAGGATAAAAAAGGCAAACAACATTTCGCTAAGGGCCTTCGTGCTTTTAATATAGTATAGATTTTTAACAATTGTTTATTTGGATTAAACCTGATTATTGTTTATGTCTTTAGACAACATATTCAATCTGTTAATTTGCCATTTTTTATTTTTAATAGTTGGGTGAATATAGTAGTTTATTTAGCAAGTAATTATTTATTGTTTTCGAGTTTATTCGCGTTGGTGGAGGAACTGGATCGCAAAAAAGAGGGATTCTAGTTGTAAGATTCTAATGAAACCGTCGCTAGAATTGAGATCTTATTCAAAGAGAAAGATCTCAAATATCTGGAGTTTCTTTTTGTATATTATATGGATGATCCGATCCGCAAGGACCATGATTGGGAATTGTTTGATCGTCTTTCTCTGAGGAAGAGTCGAAATAGAATCAACTTGAATTCGGGACCGCTATTCGAAAGTTGTTCAGTATGTATCTCGATATATGTTTATTGGTCATCATTTCGCACTATAAAGTAGAAAGTGTTAATATTCTTTTTGTTCTTTTGAAGTTTAATAAATAACTTTGAAACATATCTGATATTGCAGTAGAATAAGTTCTATAAAATAAGTCTTAAGGATATATTGATCTTGAGCTTAAACGTGGACTTGAATTTGATAGTGATGACGATACAATTAACTTTTATATCGAGTATGTAAGAAGAGTTGGATTTGGTACTCACGAAATATTCGTGAACATGAATAAGAAATTAGGTTACCTGGCATAAAAGAAAGATTACGTGTTTCAAAGATGGTTTTGGTGAAAATGATAAGAGGAGAAGTTAAAAGTCCGTGAAAGAAACTAGAATTGGATGTCAAACTCACATTGTTATTCTGTATCAACTGTTCGAAAAATATCATAATACTAAAGTTGATATTGGACATAATCATCCTCTTGTTCCACTTTTATTGGTTCACATATTGCTACTTTATAGACGTATAAATAAAATACAAGCTTATGAATTGATTTGGCAGAACATATTGGATTCATTTAATGCTACTTTAGATTTGGTGAGCCTTCAAACGAGAGGTCGAGTAAATTTGGGTTATGGTAAGCGATTAGAAGAATTATCCTCGAATCAAACGAAGAGAAGTAATGAAATAGGGAGAAACGGGTAATATGCTTACCTATGAGACAACATCTTACTTGTCGCTCCTTATTTCCTAGCTTTGTGTTGTTTGGTTCCAAGACAATTCTTCTTATTTTACTTGGTATAACCTAAATTTTCTCGATCACCGCTTGAAAACTCGTAAAATCAAAAGTAGCTTTAGACAATAATCATGTATCTTCTGCCAAAATCAAATTCATGAGCTGGTACTTCATTTATCCTTCAACGAGATGGTAACATGTGAACCATTGATGGTGGAACAAGAAGATGATTCTATTCTACCTCAACCTTAGTAATACGATACTTTTCAAATGGTCGACGCGTAACAACATTGAAAGCTTGACATTCAATTCTAGCTTCTTTTCGTGGATTCTTAACTTGATATTTCGTTTATCATCTCCACAAAAACCTCCTATGGAACATGTTATCTTTATTGGCTTCACATAACATTTCTTATTTGGGTTCACGTACTCTTTATGTGTACTAAAACCAATCCTTCTAGCATATTCGTTATAAAAGTTAATTACATTCTAATCCGTTGTCAAATTCAAGACCAAGTTTAGACACGAGATCACATACTCTTGAGACTTATTTTGTAGAACTTCTTCGGATGTAGTATCATCCATGTTTTTCTCAAAGTTATCCGTTCAACCGAGAAAACGAAAAAGCGGATTAATGCTTTGTACCTTGTAGTACTAACATATTTAACTCATATAAACATATAAAAGATAAATATTGAACAGTACAACCAAAATCAAGACATGAAATTTGCTAAATAATATTCACCCAGTGATTAGAAGTTTTTTCTAAAAAGAAACAAATCAATAGATTTCAATGTATTTTCTAAAGGCATTAAACAATACCCATATTTAATTCAATTGAATAATTGATAAATTTGTATCAAAAGTAAACAATGAAGACTATCCTTCAACAGTCAATGGTAGACTTTTTGTTTTAAGGTTTCTTCTTTCTTGGAAGAGTGTAACTAATGGTGTCTTTTGGGGAGGAGATATAATCAAAACGAAGGCAAAAAGCGGGTTGCATCTCACATGTATGTCATGCTTCCACCAGATTTTACCCTTTTTTCCTGCCTTACCATTAATAGAGATTTAACCATAGTAGAGATAAACCAAAACAAAATTTCAACCTTTAAAATTCTCAAGGTCACATGTAAGCAATCTACTGCCATGACAACTGTTGGGGCAAATTTTACTAGAGAGCTGGGCTCCCGGTTTGAAGGGTATTTAGAGAATGTATCAAGGTTCAGAAGAAAAAAGAGTTACAATTAAAACGCTATCCTTTAGAGAAAAAAATGAGATCTTTTTCATGTAGAAGTTTATCTAACCAAAGTTTAGCTTTGACTTCTCCTTTTTTTCCCCCTGTATATACAATCCAATGCCACAGAGTATTTATAATCCATGGGGTATTCATGTGATTCTGCTTCAGTGATTTGCAGGTCATCCCTTCACTACGAAGAAGAGGCATTGGCAGGAAGATAGTTCAAAGGATGATAAGGTTACCATTTTGTGTTTTTTCCTTTATATTCTGATTGGCACATATAGGAGGCTGATACAGCCTATAAGTAGTGGGTGCACATGCACGCATGTCTTCACATATGCTGCTTCCACTTTCATGTATAGGATGTTTCATATTGGAACGTTAACCCTCTCTTACACACTCTAACCAAATAAGGACGACTCTCTTTCCTTCTTTCTCCTAGGCTGCAATAATTGAAGCTTATTGTATCATTTTGGCTATCCATGAGCTAGTCTTTGTAGATATATATTGCTTGCATAAGTTCTATATTTACCCTTTTAATCGATGTTCATGGAACTCAATTTGCTTGCAGGATTCTTGCGAACCGAGACATTTATGACATAGCAGCCCTCTGCTCTGATCAAGAGAAGTGAGTTCATTACTTTTCAGGCAACAAAATATGGCAGTTTTCGTTTGTTTCTTTCCTTTAAATTTATTATGCTGACATAAAAGGCTATGCCTTTGACTCATCCAAGCAACCTCTACGGTGGAATAAGAGATATTTGTGTAGGTACCATTTTTTTGGTATGCTTTATGTTCATTGTTGCATGTATATGGAAGCTAGCAATTCTGGCATACAATGGGAATATCATTGCGAAATAGATGTTGAACCTTTAAGCTAAAATTTAATTGCAGTTGGGAAGTCAATTGATTTGTTGGGTTGAGTTTTCAGAAAAAAAAGAAAAAGAAAAGCTTGGATTGAGTTTTAGTCATGTATGTTTAACTTAGGTCCTATGTTATCGGGGAGTCTTTCATTTTTGTCAGAGATTTGTATGCTAGTAGAAAATATGGAGTACTTGTAGTATTCTGTTGTTTAATTTTATAGTGTAGTATGGACTGATATGAGTTTAAATGGATCGACATGGTCGGTAGGATTCGTATAGCCGATCCCAACTTTGTGGGGATTGAGGCAGAGTTTTTGTTGGGAAGTGAATTGATTAAAATTCTTAATAGTTTTTCATCTTTGTCCATATTGGACCTTTTCATTTGATAAATTATCCTGTATAGTCAAGAAATTCTTCTCTGCTGTTACTTTGAAAGAGAAACGTCTACACTTGTAATTTTTGGTCATATATTTCCCCAGGGCATTTTTTACAGCATGTGGATTTGGAGATGATATACTGGCCTCCACTACAATGATGTATGCTAGGTCTGCTTCTGCTGATTCAGAGGATGAGCAGATTGTAAAATATGCAGGTAGAAAGCTGTTACTAGTTCCTTCACTAGGAGGGAACGTTAAAAGGTGATCTCTAATTTTATGATAAAGTAATGTTGAAATATCTTCATGTAACTTCTGGGAGACTACAGTTGCGATTGTCGCTATCATGTTGTATATCAGTAATTTTCGTTTCAACAACTTTCTTGTCCTCCCTCTTCCTGTATTATTGTTAGTAATTTATCTTTTCGCAAGCCAAGTCGAAGTTCAGACAGAAGAAAAGTGGAGGAACTAAAGTTGGAAGGTGCTTATGAGATAGGGCTGAATCATTTTAGACATGTTATTTATATTTCAGATGGTGTAATACATGGTGTACAGTAAAATCTGTATTCTTAGGTGAACTATGGACTATTATTGTAATTGCAGTACAGGCTTTTATTTTAACACTTCCTTGTTCATTGTGGACCATGAACTCATTCTTTTCTCGCTGTTTCTTTGACTGACATTCTGATTCCCGTCTAGGTGAGATGGAAATTTGAGCCATAATATAGGGCAACAGATCATACAAAAATCAAAAGAAATTTACATATTTGCTTGGCATATCAATTATATCAAAGTCACTAATCTTGTTACAGATTCCCAAATTTAAATAGCATTCAGATACATCATATGTTTTTACACCTAGTGGCTTCCTCCACAAAAACAAGGCATAAGTTATGGTGCCATGAATAACCCAAACAAATGTTGAATTAAATGTGATAGTGAGTTTGATGGTTGAGCAAATTAAGTAACTAAATAGGTTAAATTTTGTCCATTTACATTTGTAATTAAAATATTTGCACATTATGAACAAATGTAGAGGCCAAAAATATGTGGGTGATGTATATTCTCGAGCCTTCTCCCTCTTTTTCTCTTTTACTCGATATGTACTGACTCAATTAATTTGAATTTGCGCCGCCAGATTCACTACAAAATCAAAATGCTTCCTACCAAAATATTTTTCATCCCCTCTCCTTCCTCTCTTTACAATTTAATATCCAGGAGATGAGAAAATAAAATAGAAAACTATTGATACAACGATAATGACAAATTAGTGTGATATGATGCAAAAATAGGAAGGTAATTTTCGATAGACTATCAGTTCAAACAAAACATAGTCACAACAGGTAAAAAAAAGTCATAAAAAAGAGACAATAACAACGAGGCAATAACATAACTCAAGCAACTTATCGTGAAGAATAGAAAATTCTTGAATATGGATGACATCACTGCAAACACCAACAATTTAATTGCACACGTCATAAATAAATCAGTCTGAAACCAACGTGTATGCAAAAATCCATTTTCTTTAACCGCTGCCTTCCACGTGGCACCAACCCATTTCCCTCCTCTGCCCTGCTATATAAGATCAGCCCCATCTCTTTCAAATAACAAGTACACAACCTTTTGAATACCTCAAAAACCTCTCAAGAAAAAACATTTCTTTGTTAATTTGATAGGTATGGAATTTTGTCTTACTATCCCCAAAGCTACCATTTTCTTCATCATCTAATTTTCTTACACCCTTTTTCAAGAATTCTTCAGTTCAGCCGTTGGATAATGGGAAATTGCATAGATTGTCAAAGTTGAAGTGTGTAAAAGAAAGCTCAATAGAGGATGAAATGGATATGGAACAAGAATTGGTTGGAATGAGGAGATTGAACGACAAGTGTAAAGGGGTAAGTGGAATAGTTGATTTACTGGAGTGTTTGGAAAGAGAAGCAATTATGGGTAAAGAAGCAACAGATTACAACAGGAGGGCTCAGATATTTGATAGGAGTTCTAGAGTTTTTCAAGCTCTAAAAGAAAGAAATATGGCAAATAGCACTAGTTGTATGTGATTCTTGACTCTTGTCCTCATGTGTATGCATAGATTGGGAAAAGTTGGGGGTGGGTATAGTAGGATGTCATTATTGGATTTGTAATTAGGAAAGAATAAAGCTTGAAAAGCCAAGCAACAATGGTTCTATCTATGATTTCTAGTCCATGTATCTTTAGAGCCAATTTTGACATAAGAAATTTTTTCACTTTATTTTTCAAAAATTCACTTTTTATCGAAATCAGTGTTTGGCCATAAATTTTTCAATTTTCACTTAGAAGTTGAATTTTGAAAATATTTTTGAAAATTTGAGAAACTCCAATAAACTGTTATCACTTACAAAACTTCAAAAACAATTCAAAATTATATTTATGTCCAAACACAACTCTAATATTCAAATATCATGAATTTTTTTTCCAAAATTATAAACTCTGTGCTTGAATATGGTTTCTAAGAAGTGAACTGTTTTTGCAAGTTTGTCTTTTCGTTGCCATATTTCCTTTTTCCTTTTTTTCTCCCCTTCTTTGCAGGACATGTTTGTTCTGAAAAATAGAAGAGTAGTTTACTACAATTGTGATAACCTGCTGTCGAGCAAAATGGTAAAAGAGGAAAAAGTTAAGGGTGAGAATCCAACAATATTCCTAACAGATTTGCATACTCTATAAATCCAAACTCAGCGGGACAGAATCTGAAGATAAAATTTCTCCTACTGCTGCAGAAGAATCTGGATGAATTTGGGATAACTTAGCATGAAATTCAATTGATAATAATCTATTGGAAATAAAATATCCATATTTGCTCATAAATGCATCTTCTATTTCTAATTATTTCTTTCCAATACAACTGCATTTTCTGTAGAGCAATTTTTTAGCCTAGAAATGAGAAAAAGAATACAATGTCATAACATTTCGCACAATAAACTAGCTCACCTTCATATGCAGGCATAATGAGATTGCCTCCTAGAAGAAAATGAAAAAATGAACTAGAAAACTACATCAAGGTTAAAAGAAGGTGCCTGTGAACCTCACTATGTGATGCCAGTAAGTGATAAATGGATATGGCTCAAATTTAACAGAACTTCCAGCGATTTTGGCAGTTCACACATGTCACATATGTGGTCATAGGTTCATCTGCACTACGAGTTTGCATCTGATAGTAGGTGCACTGATTCTTTCTACACCTACCACACTTGAACTTATCGGTACTAGCCTGTGCAGGAAGCCCACGTTCACTATTGAATAATGCTTTCTCTTTAATTTTCTCATTCTGCTTTTGCCTTTCTTCGCTTGCCATTTCTTCTGGCGTCAGTTCAGTAATACTACGAGGAGGAATCTGTCCTATAAGGACTTTTCTCCGGAAATCTGGATTGTTTGGATCCTTTATATTGAACATTATAGACCTATACTTGAACTTCTGAGCACCATTAGATCTACCCCACTTCTCGAACATTGCAGTCTCTACTTGAACTGCAACTCTATTCGGATCACATGCATTTACCTCATCCCTTAAATCGTCATCTACTTCGCCTGAGACTTTGCATAAAGCCTCTGCAAGGAGTTCCCGAACTTTGTCCCTTACAGAATCCTTGCAGTAAATCAGAGCGCCCAACTTTGGCGGAGCAACACTAGCCACATTAGAGCTCAATTTCATATCTTTTGATATCTTTTCAACTTTTACGCTATTAGCAGCAGTACTCTTTTCAGTCTTCACGACATTAACAGTAAACATACTTTCTGACTTCATTACTTTTTCAGATTTTGAAGTTATCCTCTCAACTTTTACATTATCAACCCTTGGCACCTTTTCAACTTTCACCAAATTTGCTCCCTGAGATTTAGTGGCTTCATTAGCAATACCACCAGCAGATTCATCTTTTACAGATTCCCCATTCACTCCATTGCCGTTCTTATTTTTCAAAGTTTCTCTTACGATTATGTTCTTCCAGTTCTGAACCACATCAGATGCCAAAGCCTGGATCTTCTCCCTCGGATGTTTTGTCAATTGTCGAAGACGTTTACCCACCTGAAACATGTTTCCTTATGTCAAAATACAGAAAAGGTATCATAGGCTTCTCAATAGCATCAAGTGATAGGTCGCCACAGTAAAGAATATGCATAACATAGAAACAGTAGCAATTGTGCAATCATCATGCAATGTTTATCAACAGATGTTCAGAAACCCTTCCAAGGATAAGAACCACTTTAGGTGGACGAGCATGATTCAGCGTTCTGACATCAAAGATTATCCCAATTCGAACCCCACCCCACCCCCCATCCCTTCCCAAACAAAAAACTAAAGGAAAAGGAGAAAAGAAGACACAAACTTGGAAAGTCATGCAGAAAAGTGAAGGAATTAATCCACAATAGATTTTTCTGCCAAATACCTGGTCTATTTAATATTTCCGAATTAGACTTCTCCTTCCCTGTATGGGTTATTACTAAGGGGATTACCTGTATCAGATTTATTCTGCTCTATTTTAATATTATGGTGTTTGATTAAAAATTGTTTGAAAAAGGTTGCATATTTTAGTTTCAGTTTTTCAAGTTTGTTTGTTTGCAAAAGTTTCCTGAATATTTATTTCCGCGCTTTGGGGAAGAAATTCTAACTTCTTTCATAAAGAAGCAATTTTTCCAACCAAACACCACTCCTCGGACGATAAACATCAAAATTGGAGACATTTTCTTTTTTAGAAAAAAAGGTATAACAATGGCAACCTGTCAATTTGCAGGTACCTTAACTAACCCAGTGGTTTCTGCAAACTCCCACCAGCAGAGGTGTAGATAGCTCTGTCCAAAGACTAAGAAAAATAGGAAGAAACTAGTGTTTTCTGCCCTCTGCTAGGATTTGAACCCTAATCTCCGGCGGGTTGTTCCAACTTTATTGACCACTAGGTCGGTGACATCTTGTATATGTATTTATCACTTAAAAGAAAATCAAATCACTTCAAATTTGTTCAAAGTTTGAAACATTGCAACTGCAAGCCTTTATCAATCAAGAAAAGTTAAATGCACACGACAAGCAGAACCTTATGTATCCAAAATCACGCACACATATTGAAAATTACCTTCTAAATAAATTAAAAATCTAGAATAAAAAACGCAAAGAAATAATGTAATGTTACCTGTGTAGATACGAGGACTTGATAATTGACAGGGAACTTCTTAAGTTGCTTCAAAACGTCAACGCACCTACTCTCCTCCGGCGACGAATCTGCACCGCCATCTACAGCAGCTGCATCGGCGGCTCGTTTTACCGTCTCGAATAGCCCAATTAGCTCCTTCTCCATACTTTTTTCTCCACTGTACAACCAAATCAAAATTCATCAACAAAAATTACAAACTTCACATGCATATACACAGAAATTGCAAGAAATAAGTAAATTATTGAGAACTGGACATACAATTCAATAAATGTGGAGACGAAATTGAACCTGCCACTGTAAAATTTGACGGCCGAATAGAACCCTAGCTTTGATATGGGAGCTGGAGAAATTTTGAGTTTTACGTCTTACTATGTTTTAGGAGAGGGAAGAGATAAAAAGTTGTTGTTTGCGGCACGTGTGAGTGACCGACGGCAGTGATAGGAGAACGGTGTATGATCCGACGGTGTAGGATTAATAGGCGTGTTTGGAAATTTGGATAATAAAAGAACCTGTAAAATACAATGTGTATTCTGATTTATGAGGGAATTGGGAGAAACAATAGGCACGTGACTTCCAGAAAATTTCGACCAATGTTTCTATTATATGGGCATATATATCATTTAAAAAAAGTGTCTATATTGTTTGTAATTCTTAAATGCAAAATATCATTGATATACATGGAACCCACATTTTCATAAGTACAACACTTCTTTATATGTTAATCTATGTTGATTAGACTACTTTTATTGAAAGTACTACATGAAAATAATCATTTGAACCGTTTCTTTTTCTCATTTGGTAAAATTATTAATTTTGCTTTTGCCAACTAAAAGTATTTACAGAGATAGTAAACTTAATTTTTTAAATAATAGTGCAACAAAAAGAGATATTGGTAAATATTTACAAGATTTTCGTATTTACCCATACTGTTTTAAAGTAATAGGTTTTCATCTATCCACACTATTTGAAGGCGATTTCAAACTAGAAACATTCATTGTTCAGAAGTAATTTTAAAAAGTATAGTTTATCAAATCTCAAAAGTTAATTTAAGTGATGGATTTGTTCATACTGTATTAGGGGGCTATCTCTTATAGGCTTAATTGATGTGAAAATTTAACCTAATGGTTTGAACTCATTTTTTCTTGATAAGTTAATTTAAGTGATCGATTTGTTCATACGTAGTCTTTTTATGTTAATTGGAGCAGTTTAAACAAATTATAATTTATAGTTTAATTTTAAGTAAATCATTAAAATAAATTAATTATTAATTGTGATTCCCAATATCATTCTCTATCTGTGATTAAATGGATATAACAAGGATCAATTTATTTATCAAAAAATTAATTGAGCCTCGACAAACAATAATTTTAAGATTACAATGTTGGGCATGTATACAAGCTTTTCCTCATCTAGTATTTTATATAAGGCGAATGCTCCTTAGGGGTCGTTTGGTAATGAGAATAAGGCTTAGAGGTATCAAACGGGTGGGTCGAGTCGGATATGGGACGTGTCGAAAAGGGATAATGAAAAAACAGATAAATTATCTAACGAATAATCCGCGGATAATATGGGTAACCATATTATCCATGGCTTCATGAATATGATCCCTTTTGGAGAATTCCTAGCCTCCCAAACTTGAGGAACCCCAATTGAGGTTTTACAAATATAAAAGTTAAACTCATTAATTATCCATTGAATTTTTTGTGTGTGCAAAGGATTAAAACATATTAGTAATAGTACAAGTAGTTATAGACAATCTATTTAGAGCCCTAGGGGGGACCTCGCGATGGGTCGTAACATAAAAGGGCATCCGTGGAAAAACTACCACTAGTAGGAAAAGATGGTAGAGCCACTCTTCTAACAAAAAACGTGCCTAAGAGATCAGCTTCCAGTGTTGTTTTAACAAAACAGGGTGGTTGTGTAAATACAATGAGTCCTGCAGATGCGTTGTCTGCAGTAATTTGATGATAGTTTGGGCATCTACGTTCACTTCTAGTGGTTTGTAGCCATGTATAAAAGCTAATTTCAACCCATGATAAAGTGCGGATAGTTCCGAGTCCACACTCCTGTGAAAGAAATGGTAACCTGCAAAACCCTTAAGCCAAGTAACAGATGAATCACAGATTACTCCACCAATTTCGCCTTGTCTTGAGGGTAACTATGCGGAGTTGTCGGTGTTGAGTTTAAAAGGGATGGAGTTAGAGCGGATGCCATTTGATATAAAGGGGTAGACGGTCGTAGGAGGATGGTGGAGTAACAATAAAATAGTAGTATTCGGCAACTATATTCAAAATATGAGATGAAGGGGGTAGAGTAGATTGGGCTCGAAATAGTTTTCCATTTCGAGCTAGCCATATATGTTATAGCAAAAAAGGAATGAGAATAGAGTTGGGTACATTAAAGGAGTTGGGAACGTCATTGTGTAAAATGAGTTGGTTCAACCACAGAAGAAGGGGGTTCGCATGACTATGTTGTGTAGCAAATAATGTTGCAACTTCTCAAGTCATATGAAAGTCAGACCATAAGTTTGCAACTAGTGGGCATTGTAAGAGTAGATGCTAGAGAAATTCTAAGCTGGTCTGACATTGGCCGCAAAGGTCAGTCGGGAGAAGGCCTATATGGTGATAATGTGTCGCAATTGATAATCGATTGTGACCGCATAGCCATAAGAAATGTTTTATTTTAGGCGGTATGTGGAGCTTCCAAATCCAGTTGAAGAAGTGGGTGGATGACTGCGGTAGTAGCTGATGGTACGGGGATTTAGTGGTAAAGGTACCGTGCCCAGTGAGGGCCCAAGCAAAGGTGTTTGTTGTAGAAGTGTACGGAGGGATATGTGTATTAGTTATACGTTAGATGAGGGATGTGGTAGTTCAAAAGGTATGGAGTTGGGATTCCATTGACCATTCGAAAGGTAGGAAGAGACAATGTTGTTTATAGCATGTCGTGGCAGGGGCCAACTAGATAGTGGCGAAGTGGAGTACTAGAGCCAGGGGTGTTTCCAAAAATTGATAAGTGAGTCGTTACCAATAATCCATTGTATCCCTTGTAGGCAGAGTTGCCAGCCAGCAATTAAGTTTAGCCAAATGAAAGAGCCTCCTGTGGTGTGAGGGCTACGTTGATAGAAGTACTTATGTAGTAGGGTGGCAGCCCATAATCAGGCGGGGTGCTTGAGTAATCTTCAGGCTTGACTGGCTAGTAAAATTTGGTTTTTAAGATGAAGAGGCTGAATGCCTAAACCCCCAAGTTGTTTGGGAGTGGTCACTATGCTCCATTTGATAAGATGGATTTTCTTGCGTTTGGGGGTTGTGCCCCAGAGGAAATTGCGTTGGTATCGTTCAAGATGGTGAATGATATACGGGGGAGTTTAGTATTGTAAGCATTAGTTATGCAAGTATCATTTCTTATCCACTGTTTGTTGTGGTGTATTAAAAATCAAAATGCATTGCATGTTTATCAAGAAAGTTAGTTATTTATAAAAATGCCCTCTATATTCTTTAGCTTCAAGGGACTTTGAGAAAATTGTCTTTAATCATGCTAATATATGCATTAATAGCTTTGGTATTGCTGATACCATGATTCGTTGTGTATTAGTTATGCATAGGATTATACCAAATATCTTGTACCAACACTTACATTAGTAATACATTATACATAGGTTGAAAAGTGTACAAACAAAGGATTAATAATACCAAACGTTAATGCATGTATTGTATTATCTAATGCATCCAAACAAAAGACTCGTTAAGGTGAAAAAGTGACTATTCCTTCTTTTTTAAAGGACAGTTTCAAGTAAAATTACTATCTTGTCCTTAATTCATAATCGGTTATTTAATCCTCACTCCGGTTCACTTTAATTAATTTTTTTGTCTTTTTTTAGGTCCACAATATTTGATATTTTCAAATACCTTAAGGAATTAATTTCTTTTTTTCAAAATTATCCTTGGAGTAAAGAGCTTAAGAGTATTTATTATATTTTCAATGAACAAATTAAGGTTTTTAATTTTATTATTAATTAATGATAAACATTAGATTTCTTAATATATACAAAAACAACTAAAATTCAATTAAAGTGGACAGAAGGAACTAAGGCCTCATTTGTTTTTTTTAAGATTAAGACGTCTGAATCTGAATACACATCTGAATATCAAGATGTGTATTAAGATTAAGACATCTGAATCTGAATACACGTCTGAATATATTAAGATGTGTATTAAGATCTGAATATAAATAATTAAGACTGTTTGATTTTTAACATCTAAATGTATAAAATTTATCTTTATTGAAAATTGATAAACATAAAATTCAAATGAAATACTAACTAATCTAATATTCTATCAATAAAATATATAATTTAATATAATAGTTGTTGGTGGTGATGGCTAACGGGTGAATGCCGATTAGATGCGGTGGTTGGTGGTAGTTTTAGTTGATGATGGTGGTTCATGCTAGTAGCTAGTAGTGATTGGTAGTGGTGGAAATTATGATTGAGGATGGTGGTGGTGGGTGGTGATAGTTAATAATGGCGGGTGGTGGTAGTAGTTATGACTGAGAAAGGTGGTGGATGGGTGGTGGTATGTTATAATAATGGACCGTGTCGGCTGTGGTTGTTGATGGTGATGGGGTGGTCAATTGTGGTAGTTGAGGTGGATGAGTGTTAATTATAGGTGAGAATGATATATGGTGGTCGGAGTGTGGGGATAGTGGGTGGTGGTGGTCGATAATGGTGGCGGCTATGATTGAGGATGATGGTGGCGTGATAGTGGTGGAGGTGGTGGTGGTGGTGGCGGCATGGTGATAGTTGTTAATGGTTGGCGGTGGCGGCAATTAATAATGAATATGTGATAACATCTTAATGAAATTAAGTCTGTGTTATAGATCTTAATCATACAGGCATATTCAGACCCATTAAGTGGTTGTGAAGTAAAAAAAACAAACACACTTAATGATTAAGATCTGAATAATTAAGATTCAGACTTTAAAAACAAACGCACTTAATGTATGAGATCTGAATAATTAAGATTCAGAACCCCATTAAGTGCAAACAAATGAGGCCTAAAACATTGTAAAAATTGGTTTATTATAAGGGTGGGGCGGGGGTTGTATTTTACATTATGTTTAAAATATTATTTTATTATGTTGTTTAAGTCGATCTCCAGAAAGGAGTTGGGGGCACATTGACATTTTATTTAATCTTTAACAACAAAAAAAAGTGCACCGGGTAAACCCTTTTCCAAATGAAAAAAAACAAAATAAGCAAG
Organism: Nicotiana undulata; assembly: GCA_005239495.1. Taxonomy (NCBI): domain Eukaryota; kingdom Viridiplantae; phylum Streptophyta; class Magnoliopsida; order Solanales; family Solanaceae; genus Nicotiana; species Nicotiana undulata. Next base: position 5,113 of record ML242746.1, on the reverse strand, counting down.
ATGAAAACTTTTAATTTAGAAAAACACCAACTTCCAAAAAAAGCTTTAAGTTTTGTAGTTCAAAATATTTATTAGAAGAAGTAAGGCCTCATTTGTTTGCACTTAACGTAGGTCTGAGTCTTAATCATTCAGACTCAGATATTAAGTGTGTTTGTTTTTAAAGTTTGAATTTTAATTATGCAGATCTTAATTGTTAAGTGTGTTTGTATTTCTTTTTTTGCTTCACAACCACTTAATGGGTCTGTATAGGTCTATATCATTAAGATCTATAATAGAGACTTAATTTTATTAAGATGCTATTATTCATATTCATTGTTAAGTGCCGCCAGAGGCGGTCCCAGAATTTTTACGCGACAGGGACACAATGTTTTGCTCAACTAGTGACCCCTAAAGGCTTTTAGTGGTGAGGGTACCAACTGTGTTAAATTAATCATTTTCAAGATATATACGTATATATATACATGATTTCGGCCAAAGTTTACGGGGTCCGGTGACCCCTCACCCATACACATAGGTCCTCCTCTGAGTGTCGCCACCGCCTACCATTATCAACTACTACCATGCCACCGCCACCACCATACTCAACCACCACCATCATCCTCCTCAATCATAGACGACACCATTGTCGACTACCACCATCACCACCATTACTACCACCATCATTCTCAACGACAACCAACACTCATCCACCTCAACTACCACAACTAACCACCACATCACCATCAACAACAATAGCTGACACTGTCCATCATTATAAACTACCACCACCCACCACTATCTTCCTCAATCACAACTACCACCACAACTCACCCGCCATTATTAACTATCACCACCCACCACCACCATCCTCAATCATAATAGCTACCACCACCAATCACCACTAGCTACTACCCTAAACTACCACCATCAACCAAATCTACCACCAACTTTCGGTTTTAGCCGACATTCACAAGCACTATTGTTAGCCATCACCACCAACAACCATCATATTTTAAAAAGCTACTCCCTCCGTTTCAATTTATGTGAAATCATTTGAGTGGGCACGAAGTTTAAGAATATAGAGAAGACTTTTGAACTTGTGGTGTAAAATAAGTCACAAGTATTTTGTGTGGCTATAAATCATTACATAAAGGTATATTGTTTCCAAATATATAAAGGGGTCATTCTTTTTGGCACGAATTAAAAAGAAAATAAATTCACATAAATTAGAACGAAGGGAGTATATATTTTAGTGATCGAATATTAGATTAATTAGTAATTTAATTTAAACTTTATATTTATTAATTTTCTAATAAACGTAAATTTTATACATTCAGATGTTAAAAATCAAACAGTCATCATTTAGTATTCAAATCTTAATACACACCTTAACATTCAGATGTGTATTCAGATCCAAATATCTTAATCTTAATACGCATCTTGATATTCAAACGTGTATTTAGATTTAGAAGTCTTGATATTAAAAAAAAATGAGGCCTCGTATTAACTCTTTCACTTTAGTTACTGTAGTTAAATTTACCACAGCGACCCGTGGTTAAATTTACCACATTTGTCTCTTTCACTTTAGTTACTGTAGTAGTATTTAGTAGAAGCATTTTTTCACACTAACTTAGACTCATCTCGACTAATTTACCTCACCATTTGTGTTACGAGCATATGTATCAGAATAATTTTGCTCACTAAGATTGGAAATATATGCTTACATGCTTACACTAAGGTAGTAAATGAAATTCAAATATCTTCGAATTTAGAATCTCAGAATTGTTACTCTTATCGTGTAGGCAATAGATCATCCCAACTATGTTGTTGGTGAATAATTACAGTTGAGAAATAAAAAAGAGAAAATAATACATTTTAAGGCTGAGATGCGAATATCACGTGGATATCTCGCTCTCGTTAAGGAGATTCAAGCACATTGCAATGAAGACTTCATTAATCCAGTCGTAGTCCTTTTTAACTTGTCTACTCACATCATATGACTTAAACAAACTCTGGATAAGTAGTTGAGTCTAAAGTTCTACCACTTGAAACACCTTACTTCAATAAAGTAAAACTTTCTTTTTTATTTAACTTCACTTCTTCGTGCACTCTCATTCACGTGAACCCATACACCTCTCCTCTCTCTAAACCCATACACCTCTCCCTAAACCCATACACCTCTCCCTAAACTATGTATAATATAAAGTTATATTTCTTGAAATTTACTTAATTATATGTGTGTGAACACATGCTCAAAGACTTCTATGGTGCAATAATCATTGGGTGCACCTCTACGAGTGAAATTGGTGGTTTAAATCTCACTCCAGGCGGTCTTGTTTTCGGCACGTAGTATAGATATATACGTGAAAATCACTAAAAATTTAAAAAGAATATAATTTTGAACATATAATTTCAAAAGTGTAGTAAGTACATGGTAGATACTAAAGTTAAACTCGTCAAATATAAATTCTAAATCCGCATCTTCACAAAAATGCACTCATCATCTTGAAATCACGGATCTGCCTCTGTGCACTCTATAATATATTTTCACACACCACATTATTAAAGAAAAACTCCTATTTACAGGTGTAAGAATTCTTAGTTGGATTAAATTAGAAGAAAATAGGGTAATAAATTCTGAGATCATAGAGAATATAGAGTACTGAATGAATTGGTGTGCAATTAGTAGTAGAACATTAAAGAATAGCTACAAAAAAGTTGTGATCATTTTCTGCATCATGGAGTAATGGAGTAATGAGTTAAAAGGGAGTTATGACCACTTCTCAAGATCATGAGGTAATGAAAATTAATAATTTTTCAATGCATAATATAATTTTAATATTTAAATATCACAATAAAGATAAACCAACATATGTCAACTAACATAAAAACAATATTGTTAGCCTTCATGCTTATTTATCCCACAACCATAGGCCTTCCCTCACATTCGATTATCAGAATATGTCAACTAGCTTAATGCTCAGCCACATACATAGTTTCTAAATAAAATATTTTCATGAAAACTATTTTACATCATTTAAACACACCGTAAAGAGGAGGCGAGACTGAGATAGTTCGGACATATGAAGAAGAGAAGTACAGAGGCCCCATAGGAGGTGTGAGACAGTGAGAAGTTGGCTTTGGTGGGTATGAGGAGAGATAGATGCAAGCCAAATAAGTATTGATAAGAGGTGATTAAGCAGGACATGACACAATTGGAGCTTACCAAAGACATAACCCTTGGTAGGAAGATGTGGACGTGTGATGACCCAAAAGGTCATCTCGTGTTTTATAAGTCAAATCTGTGTTCCGGAGCCATGAAAACCTCCTTTTATCTCACCTTGATTTGTGTGCGCAGCCCGGACGTATAGCCGGGAAGCCTTTATGTGAAAACTGAGAAAAATAATAGTTTTGTTTTTTAAATTTGATTTAAGTTGATTTTGGCCAACATTTTTGGTAAACGGATCCGGACCCGTGATTTGACGATCCCGGAGAGTACGTAGGAAAATTTAGGACTTAGGCGTATGCCCGGAATCGAATTCTGAAGTCCCAAGCCCGAGAAAATAATTTTTGAAAGAAATTGTTTTCTACAAATTTATAGGATTTTAGAAATTTGATTATGTTTGAAATCTATGGTATCTGGCCCGTATTTTGGTTCCGGATCCCATTACAAGTTCAATATTATATTTATGACATGTCTGTAAAATTTGGTAAGAAACGGAAGTCGTTTGACGTGATTCAGACCCGAAGTTGTAAAGTTTTATATTTTGGAAGTTTTGAAAATTTTCTTTGATTTTGATACTAAATTCGTTGTTTAAGGTGTTATTTTGGCGATTTGATCGCACTAGTGAGTCTGTAGGATGTTTATGAGGTTTTGTGCATATTTGGTTTGCATCCCCGAAGGCTCGAGTGAGTTTCAGATAGGCGCCGGGGGTGTTTTTGAACTTAAAAATCTGGTGTTATAGCTGTTTTCTGGTGTCTGAACATTTACCCTATGCGAACGCATGGGGATCCATGTGAACGCAATGTATACGCGGGGAAGGGGGGTTGGCTAGTACTGTGCGAACGCATGGCATAGGGTGTGAACGCTGAGCATAGAAATATTACTCTACGCGAAGCCACTCATGCTGTCGCGAACGCGTAAAGCATTGTGGGGTCTGGGGGCTGGGTAGTCTTAATTCTATGCGAACGCATCCATGGGAATGCGAATGCGGAGGGTAGGAAAAGGGAAACTATGCGAATGCACCTAGGTGGTCGCGAACACGTAGCTTTAAAGAGGGGCTGGGCAGTGTTAAGCTTATGCGAACGCATCCCTTTGGACGCGATCGCGAAGGGTTAAGGGAGGGGAGTGATGAGTGGANCATTGAGTGACTATTTTTGATTTGCTTGAGGACAAGCAAAAGTCTAAGTTGGGGGTGTTGATGAGTGGTGATTTTACCACTCATTTTATCCTTTTCTCATTAGATTTTGTATTGTTAAATGATAACTTAAGGTCATTTTTAATGTATAATTGCTCTATTTGCAGGAAAATGATGCCATGAAGTGGTTAAGGTCAAATTGGAGTGAAATTGAGCAAAAAGAGAGTAAAGAAGAGAAAAGAGGGGAGCAATGGACGAATGCGATCGCATATGCAACATGCGAATCGCATTTCGAGCCCAGAGATCGCATACCGCAACAGAAAGTTGAGTCAAGATTAATGAGTGAAATGCGGTTAGATATGCGACCGCATATCGCAAATGCGGTTCGCATTTGAGTCGCATCACCATCTGATGCCTGAAGCTACATTGTAAATGCGATGCACGAATGCGATCGCATATAACTAATGCGGACTGCATCTCTCAAATGCGACGACCCTCTGGGACCTAGGGTTTTGATGTGCGACGGAAAGAATGAAGATGCGAATCGCATCCCTGATATGCGACAGGGATGCGATCGCATATCAGCCCGACGGGGGTGTTTTTGTCCACTTTTCACTTGAATTTTTGGCCCTCTATAAAAAGCATACCTTGGCAACATCTTAGAGATCGGTTGGAAACCAATTTTTTTTACATCTTTTGAACATAATTAGAGTTTTGTAAATATATTTTGAGTAGAGAATAACAAGCATTGATTTGTGGGTTTGCACACACACTTT
>ML242745.1:69067-81741 GCA_005239495.1 Nicotiana undulata | reverse complement strand
GGTCCACTAGGTATCTCATCAGTAGTATTAACATCTTCAGACCTTAGTTTACTACTCTTTGAAATCACTTTAGCTTGATTCACTTTAGCTTTTCTAGCAGCAACCCTTTCAGGCTCTAAGTCACTTGTCTCTCCATTAATATCCTCATTAGAACCATACAATGACTCATATGTATCATCATCATCATCATCATCATCATCTTCTTCAGATATACCCTCATAATCCTTATCATCACTCTCAGTACTTACCTCATCACCCTCACCAGCACCCTCAACATCACCCTCAGAATCAGTAGCTAAATGAAAGCTATAGAACTCACCCTCATAGTCAGTAGAGTCTTCTGTATCAGAAGACTCTACATCAAAGGACCCTACAACAACCCTCTCTTTACCCTTCCCATGAGTGTTACCCCTATTTATATCATTGTTACGTGAGGGAGTTGCCCTAGTATTAGTAGGTGAGTTTGTTGCCCTAGCATTAGCATCAGGTGTTTGCCCATGTGGCATTTCACTAAAGCCATGTGGCTGAACATAATTGGGCTCCACATTTAAACCACCACTAGCTAACATTTCATCTAGGTCTACATCAACACAAGGTGTATTAATTGCGTGATATAAATACACATCAATAAAATCCCCATCCTTCAGGTCTTTACACAAAGCTAAAACATCAGCATCATATTTGAGAAATCTAAATTCTCCTTTTTGGTTAATTTTACATGCATAGTTTTCTACTGTTAAGTACCCAATATCCTTAGCCCATTCATGGAATTGTAATATATGCAATTCATCCATGTCAACTTGAACAATAGATGGACAAGTTTGTCCATGAACATACCTCATAACCGGGTCAGCCACTAACCACCCCAAATGATGAAATTGTAATTTCACGTAGATATCACCCATTGAATTCTGCCAAAAGAAGGGGCCAAAGTAAGATATATTTAACACTAAAAAATGATAAACTTTAAAAAAGTGGGGGACAAGACAAAGACAAGGCAAAAGACCTAAAATAAAGTGAAAGCAGACAAAAGCCCTAATTTTTTAACCCAAAATGCCATATCACTCGTGTATACAACAAAGCCCAAAAAAAAAGTATATATGAAACTGAGTTACACGAAAACCCTAATATAAAATCCCCCAATTTGTGCATGCGGACACAATCCCTATTTTTTAACCCCAAATGCCAAATCAGTCTTGAAAATGACAAAACCCTTAAAATATAGGCCATATTTGACTGTTTACCCAAAACCCTAATATTAATCTCAAAACAACAGATGATACATGCAAACGAAAATAGCTTTGAAAATCAACTATTACCCACTTTTTTCCAGAAGAAATTACACGAAAAAACAAAAAACAATATCAAAACAAAGAAACTAACCTTCAAGGGCTAACACGTGACTGGAATGGAAATTTCTGACCAAACAATACACGAACAACTTTTGAATAAATGAGGGGGACCCCAATCGATTTGTTTTGTAGCGATTTTGATTAATTTGTGAAGAAGATCGAGTGATTACTAACCTAGGTTTAAGGAAAGGAGTGTGTTTTAGAGAGAGATGGAAAATGGGGTATGTCAGGTGAATACAGACTAAATGAGGGGGGGGGGGCATCAATGGGGGTTTATTTTCCCGCCTCTGACGTGTCATGTTTTAATTGGCTGAGTGCTGACTGGGCGGACACATTAGATGACTGGGCGGACACATTAGATGACCGGATGGACACGTTAGCAGAAGTGTGATACACGCACGGAGGGTCAATGGTCCAACGTGTTTATTAGGCAAGGGTATCACTAGTTTGAGTATTCAAATGGGAAACTTGTAAGTTAGTGTATCGGCTTTTAAAAACGATGTAAGTTCAAGTGGCCAGGAGGCCATTTCGCCTAAAACAAATAAGAGAAGACAATTTTGTAATTTTTTTGTTTTTTTTATTTAGAAAGACAAACTACACTTTGTGGTGGCACCTTTTGACATTTTCCACAGCGCCTATAGAAAGAAAAAGTTTATCAACTGTGTTACCAGAAAACTGATAGGATCGCCTCATAAATGCTTTATGCATTTAATATAATTTTTGTAAATTTAGATACTTTACTTTTATGACTAAAAAACAGATTATATTTTTAATTTTTATTTATGTAAAATATTATTACAAATATACTATTTGTATATTAAATATTTCTAAGAACAATAATTAAAGAAGTACTGTTTAATGAGTAGTTACTATGTTCGATTTTTGTGAGAAAGATATTTTTATTAATTTCACCAAAAAATTTCAATATTGTTGGATACACCAAATCATGTTAGTTGACCGTAATTAGATCGAAAATTAATATAAGAATTTACTATATCAATTAACTATTATTATCAAGTTAAAAACTTACTTAAAATACCTATATCATGCACTTAGGTATCGTTTGGTTGCAAGAAAAAAAAAGAAAAAATCTCCCGGGTACAATTTACTATGTTTTCTATAATGTTTTGTTTCCTCTTACACATCAATTATAGCTTTTTAATATAATATTTGGTTCATATTTTATTCCCAGCGTAAATAATACTCTACAAACATAAAGTTATGTGGAATAAGAATACATGTACTGATATATGGATTAAAACTACAAAAATGGCAAAATTGGTTTTCGTATAGTAAACAATTTTGTTAAAAATGAATATTTTTTTAAAAAATAATACACTATTGCATGTTAGTTTTTATACAGTGAATCGAATATCTAGTAAGAAATAATCCTTACCTTACAATTCCTTCCTTCCTAATCCCTATATTATAAATTTGATATTTTAATCTTTGTTCAACAATTCATATATTAGCAATTCGTGCGTAACTTGTTTTCACATCAATCGACCTAGTATTTTAGTGCATGTAATTAACAATAACAATAACAATAACAATCTAGTGTACTTACAAGTGAAGTCTAAGGAGAGTAGGATATACAATCTTATCCCTTATCTGGAAGGGCAGGGGGACTGTTTCCGATAGACCTTCGACTAAAGAAGCAAATATGGAAGAAGCTCTCGAAGTAAATAATAGCGAGACAATATTATTATAAAACTAAATCAAATATAGCCACATAGAATATGAAAGAGGTACCGATAGCAAGTAATAACAAGACGATATATTTAGAAAACTAAATCCAAGGTAGCAATAGAGAATATGAAAGAAGTACCGCTGGCAAGTAATAACAAAACAAGAAACACTATAATATCAAACTAAGGATAAAAGGGGTACCATACTAACACTTAGGGGTGTTCGTGGTTCGGTTTGGATCGGTTTTTCCCTGAAAATAAACCAAACCAAGTAAGCCGGCTCTTCAAATATTGGAACAAACCAAACCAATTACGTCGATTTTTTATCGATTCGATTTTGTCATTTTTATTTTATTTTATCGTTTCCCCCCTTAAATATAAGACATACACTAGCAAATACATATTCCGGCTACATTTTCGACGTAACACTATTAAATCAATTGATTTTGAGAAATCTATCATTTACCAATGTATATTGATCAAGATATATTGATCACAATTGAATCAAATAGTGATGATAATTTAAGTACTCAATTAAAAATCGATTATATTTAACTTGAAATGAATTCTTGTATTTAACAAAAATAAAACTACCGATCAAATTAGAATGTGTGTTTGTGTAATAACAAATTTAAATAGCTATTTGCATAGCCAGTTTGGTTCGGGGGTTTTGGGTTATTTTTTGATTAAAACTAAAACCAAACAAAATTTGATCGGTTATTAAAATTCAAAACCAAAACCAATTCAAACCTAACAAGTATCGGTTTTATTTGGTTTTCGGTTTAGTTAGTTTTTTCGGTTTTTTATGAACGCCCTGATAACACTAATACTACCGATCAAACGTACGGTTACCTACTAACCTTCTATCCAAGACTTCTTTGACTACCTCTATCTCTTCTCCTACCCTAGTCGAAACAAAACAATAGATGCTTGATATATTCTTTTACTTTAATTTTATCACTTAATCATGATTAACTTGTGCGTAAGATAAATTGTATAATTTGAATAAGTTTGCGGTGTGACTTACTTAACTAAGATAAGTTTTATAATTTGAATTATGTGACTTTTGAGTATATGTTTTATGGGAGGCGGTAGGTATTTTTGCCAACTTACCCTCATTCCCCGTCCCAAGTCCCAACCAACCTAGGTCAATACAGTTTCATTACCAAAAAGAACTGAAAAAAGAAAAAGATACACTTTTTTAATATATAAATATTCCATAGTTTTTTTTCATCTGATAAATTTTCTATTTTCTCGCAAATGTTTAATAATCCCTGTAGTTCCTCTCTCTAATAAAACTTTTCCCTTCCCCCCCCCCACCCCCCCCAAAAAAAGAAGAAGAAAAACACATAAACGCTCAGAGTACAACACGCACCCTTTTCCTTTTCCTCTCATTCTTCTTCTTCTCCTTCCTTTTCGTTAGCAGTGTGGTCATGGTTCTCACCAATCGCCACTCTCATTGAAACCCTAATTTCCCCACTTTTTTTTTCAGGTAATACTACCGTAACTGACTATCAGTGTTTCTAGGGTTTGTTGATTGGTGAGTTGGGTGAACAGCTCAATTATTTGGCTTTGTATTGAAGTGTGATTCTGTGATTTTCTTATAGCGATTTTTAGTATTGAATTTTTATGCAAGTTTTGATTTTTTTGCTGAAAAGATTGGTGGATCTGTTGTATTGTAGATAGAAATTGGAAAAACACAGAATAAAGCGGTTTTTGAGGGTCTGGATTTATGTCCCACAATCAATCAAGGGCTGACACTCGCGAGTCTTCTCAGTACAGGAGAACCGGCCGATCCGGTAGCTTTAATCAGCACCGCGGCGGTAATAAAGGAAGTGGTGGTGGTGGCGGTGGCAGCGGCGCCGCCCCTCCCGTTTCTTCCACCACCAATCCCTCTCTATCTTCTAATAGAAGGTGAGTTTTCCGTTTGTTGCTGAGTCATTCTCTGAAATTTGATATTTTTGTAGAAAACTAGGGTTTTCCCCACAATATTTATTGGTGATTCTTAGATTTCCATTTTTGTTTGTTGCTGTTAGTTTCAACAAGAAGTATAACAATGCACAAGGAGGGCCACATAGGGTAAGTGGTGCTAGTGCTGGCTCGGATACTCATCAGAATGGTGCTCACCACCAACAACAACAAGCATTGCACGGTATGTCAATTGATTATAATTTTGTTTGCATGTGTATTAGGGTTGTGAAGTAGTTTGTTTTGAAGGCTACGCTGGTCTGTATAGGTTTAAAGTTAACAAGTTAACTGCTTTGATGATTCTGTGTAGTTTGGTGCAACAAACTGTATTAGCAATTCTTTTTACTTCAATTCTACAAAGTTAACTAATGCAAGTAATTTATTGTTGCAGGAGCATCAGATGTACCTGTTACTAGTGCGAATGCACCTGTTCCGGGTGCTCCTGTTAAACAGACTGATGCTTCTACGCAAAAGATCACCCGAGCAGTGCCAAGAGCTCCAACTTCTAATGTTGCTGCATCAACCTCCGATTCGACTGCACCTGTCACTCCTGCTAAAAGTATCTTCTTAGGCTTTTTTTGTGTCTATTTGTACTCTTTTTTATCTTTTTGTAGGGTGGTGGGGGAGGGTTGGTGGTGGTTAGGTTTGTACTGTGTAGTAATATTGGTGACACTTCCTATGTATTGTATCTCTGTTATAGTTGTACTTCAAATACTGAATGATATTACTTTCTGATGTTCTAGCTTCCGGAGATGCATCTAGGTCATTTCCACTTCAATTTGGATCCATAAGTCCTGGTGTCATGAATGTACTGCAGGTATCTCTTGACTCCACTATAGATGGTATTTTTCTTTTTTGGTTAATTTGAAAACTATCGCCCTAATAATGGAGGGATTTGCTTTTACAATGTTTATAGATACCTGCGCGGACGAGCTCAGCTCCACCAAATCTGGATGAGCAGAAAAGGGCCCAGGTTTTTGTTTCGCCTTCTTTTGTCTCTGATTATTAATATAAGTGCTACCTGATCTGATTACGGAGCTTGTCATTTAGCCTCTTTGTTATTGTTGGAATATTGTGATGTTATTGTTGCCCATCGACCAAGCTATTCACAACCTCTCCGAGTTGCTTATATCTCTGATTCCTCCTTCATTAATTTGCAGGCTCGCAGTGACACATCAAGAGCTATACCTTCATTGCCAACTCCATCTATATCCAACCAGCTAATGCCAAGAAAGGATGCAGGACCCCAGAACCAGTCTAATCCTGTCGAGTCTCATGGTGTGGCCGCCAAACCCAAAAGAGATGTACAAGTTTCAGCTCCACCCCCAGTGACCCAAACTCAAAAGCCTTCTGCACATCCCATGCCCGGAATGCACATGCAAATTCCATTTCACCAGCCACCACAAGTTCCTGTTCAATTTGGTGGCCCTGGGCCACAAATTCCTTCTCATTCCATGTCTGCTACATCATTGCCAATGCCGATGCATCTGCCGATTGGCACTCCGCCTATGCAGCAGCCAATGTTTGTCTCAGGTCTTCAACCCCACCCAATGCAGTCTCAAGGGATGATGCATCAGGGGCAGGGCATGAATTTTTCATCAGGAATGGGACCTCAACTACCTCCGCAGTTGGGGAACATGGGAATGAATATGCCGTCACAGTTTCCTCAACAGCAGGCAGGAAAGTATCTAGGTGCACGTAAAACTGTGAAGATTACTCATCCAGAAACTCATGAAGAATTGAGGCTTGATGGGACTCCTGGTTCGAGGTCACATCCTAATATGCCACCTCAATCACAGCCTATTGCATCATTTCCTCCTGGTCATCCTATTAACTATTATCCTAATTCTTATAATTCCAGTTCTGTTTACTTTCAAGCTCCAAGTTCTCTCCCTCTCAATAACCCTCAGAGTTCTCAGCCACCAAGGCTTTTTAATCAGGTTAGTCAAAGCTCAAGTCCTGTGTGGACTTCTCTATCTTAAATTTTTCTTTGGCTTACAATTGAACTTCGTATATGCGCACAATATAATGTTATCTTGTTCATGCAAATCAACTTTAGGTGACAGTGAAACCGGCTGCTGGCACACATCCAGAAAAAGAGCAATTACCATCTGTCAGTTCAGCTGCTTTTGGAAAAGATCAAGTGAGACTTTCAAAGCCTCCTGGAGGAGATTCAGCTCACCCTCAAAAAGGCATGGACACTTTACATCAGAGCTCCTCCGCACAATCAAAGATTGGCAATACTTCAAAATCTGCATCAAGGCCTGTAGCAAACATTCAATCTATTAAAGTGGCTGATTCTATCTCAGAGCAAAGCCCAGCAGCTGGTGTATCGTCATTGATCTCCCAGGCTCCCAGTGAGCCTTCAGTATCTGTAATTACAGATAGTAGTGTAGATGCAACAACCGAAACACTTGGCGGCCTTGAACCCACCGACGATCAACAGAAAAAACAAGTAATAAGAGGACATGTGACTATGCAGGATAAGGTATTTGATTTTGCATACATCTTTGAATGTACCATACTAGCTCGATCCTACTTATGACTGAGAGTTTTGCAGGCTCTTGGAAAATCTACCTCAGTTTCAAGTCCCCCATCCCAGTATCCACTAACTGGACATGTTGAGGTCAAGACTGCTGCTTCATTGGGCACTGCTGCACTGGGAAACAGTAGGGAAAATCTTTCTCCTTCAGAGTCCGTTGAATTGAAAAACTGCATTACTGGAGATAGTGGAAAAGAAGCTTCGCCCGAACTTTTGGATTCCAGAAATCTGGATGCAGGTAAGCCAGTACCTGAAACTGGGGATAGATATGAAGTAACATTGCCGGAGGTTGGTGAACAGGGTGAGAATAATATCTCGAAGCCATCTTCTGGATCTCTTCTGGTAAAATCTGTTGAGGTGTCTGGCCTGACCGAAGAGGGATCTCCGGAGAAAGCAACAAATGCCAACATTGAGAGCGGTCAGCCAGAAACTGGGGAGGAAGATACAAATGCATCTGCCGGTTCAACTGGAGTTGATAGCATAACATCATCCACTTGTAATCAGAATTTTACAGATACTGAGGCTTGCACATCAGCAATAGGTCTATCAGCTCAAGATGACCAGGAGTCAGATATTGCAGACCCCGAAGAAGCTGCTGTGAGAGAATCAGCTGTAGTAAGTCAGGAATCTGCCTCTAATTTGGTTAAGAATTCTGATGAGGCCACTTCGAAGTGTGAAGATGAAAATACTGAAGCTGATAATACCGGTGTAGCTAAGTCGTCGTGTGGTGTCAAGGAGAAATCTCTGGCGGATTCCAATGTGCCTAAGGCTACTGCGGCTAGGGGAAAGAAGAAAAAGAAAGACTTGTACAAGAAAGCAGATGCTGCTGGCGCGACTTCTGATCTCTATATGGCTTATAAGGGTCCAGAGAAAAAAGATGAACTTGCTCCATCTGTCGAAGCTGGCGAAATCACTTCTAAGAATAACTCGAAGCCTCTATCTGATGATGCGCCTCAGGAAGATCTTACATCAGCTAAGAAGGTTGGTGAAGTTAAAGCAGAGCCTGATGATTGGGAGGATGCCGCAGATATATCTACTCCTAAACTAGAAGCTGGTCCAGAGCACGGGAAGCAAGTTGATCGTGAAGATGTTGATGGTATGACAACCAAGAAATATTCAAGAGATTTCTTACTTAAATTTTCAGAACAATGTATTGATATTCCTGAGGGTTTTCAAGTTCCTTCTGATATAGCTGATATTTTGATAAATGCGAACATGAGTGTTTCCCGTGAGCCTTGCCCTAGTCCTGGAAGAGCTCTTGATAGGCCATCTAGTGGACATCGTGAACGCCGCGGAGGTGGCATCGGGGATGGAGATAAATGGAGTAAGATGCCTGGGCCTCTTATGCCTGGGCGAGATATACAGCCGGACCTTGTTTATGGGGGGAATGCTATGGGATTTCGACCTGGCCCAGGTGGCAATTATGGTGTTTTGAGACACCCTCGAGCGCCGATGCCTATTCCGTATGCAGGGGGTATACTGTCTGGACCAATGCAATCTATGGGTCCTCATGGAGGAGTCCAGAGAAACGGGGTTGATGCTGACAGGTGGCAGCGTGGAACTGGTTTCCATAAGGGTTTAATGCCTTCTCCTCAGACACCAGCACAGATTATGCACAAAGCTGAAAGAAAGTATGAAGTAGGTAAAATTACAGATGAGGAACAAGCCAAACAAAGACAGCTGAAAGCTATCTTAAATAAGCTAACTCCCCAAAACTTCGAAAAATTATTCCAGCAAGTCAAAGAAGTCAATATTGACAATGTTGTGACGCTCAGTGGTGTAATTTCTCAGATATTTGATAAAGCTTTGATGGAACCAACTTTTTGTGAGATGTATGCCAACTTCTGTCAGCACCTAGCGGCAGAGTTGCCTGATCTGAGCGTAGACAATGAAAAAATCACTTTTAAGAGGTTACTTCTGAACAAATGTCAGGAAGAGTTTGAAAGAGGAGAAAGAGAAGAACAAGAAGCTAATGTGACTAACGAGGAAGGCGAAGTAAAACTGTCAGCAGAGGAGAGGGAGGAAAAAAGAGTCCAAGCACGGCGACGAATGTTGGGGAATATCAGGCTGATCGGAGAACTTTATAAGAAGAGAATGTTGACAGAGAGAATTATGCACGAGTGCATCAAGAAGTTGCTAGGTGACTATCATAACCCTGACGAGGAGAATATTGAAGCTTTATGTAAGTTGATGAGTACAATTGGGGAGATGATAGATCATGCCAAAGCAAAGGAACATATGGATGCATACTTCGATATGATGGAAAAGTTATCAAATAACATGAAACTTTCTTCTAGGGTGAGGTTTATGTTGAAGGATTCAATTGATCTAAGAAAAAACAAATGGCAGCAAAGGAGAAAAGTTGAAGGGCCTAAGAAGATCGAGGAAGTGCATAGGGATGCTGCCCAAGAACGACATGCACAAGCTACTAGGCTTGCTCGTACTCCTAGTGTGGGAGGTTCTACTAGAAGGGGTCAACCAATGGATTTTGCTCCAAGAGGGAATATGTTGTCTTCTCCAGGCTCTCAGATGGGTGGTTTCCGTCCTATGTCTCCTCAGGTCCGTGGCTTTGGCATGCAGGACGTACGAGTGGATGAGAGACATTCTTTCGATAATAGAACATTATCACTTCCCCTGACCCAGAGGCCTCTTGGTGATGATCCAATCACACTTGGGCCCCAAGGTGGTCTTGCTAAGGGAATGTCTTCTAGGGGCCAACCTGCCGCGCCAAGCATTCCATTCACTGATAATGTGCCAAATTTTGGAGATTCTCGAAGGATGACACATGCCCAAAATGGCTATGGTTTGCCTGAACGTGCCCCTTATGCTTCAAGAGAGGAGCTTACCCCCAAATATATGCCTGATCGATTTTCTAGTCAACATGATCAAGCAAGTGCACCAGAAAGGAACTTGACTTATGGGAGTAGGGATCGTGGATTTGATACTTCTCGGCCTGCTTCACCACCTGTGAGAAGTGGAGGGCCAATTTCCACACAGAATGTGGCTTCTGAGAAGGTTTGGTCAGAAGAACGTCTGCGGGACATGTCTATGGCTGCTATCAAGGAATTCTACAGGTACTTCCTTAACTAACTTTTTGCCTGATTGTTATTTACTTGCATTATACTGGTATTGGTCCGACTATGGCTCATGTTCAGGGAAGACACCATCTTAGAAAGGTTTTTTTTATTTACTTAATATAAGTATCATTCTAGAACTGTTTACAGAAAGTTGCTTCTGTTACGCTGAAGATTTTGGCTCAACACTGGGTGTCATTCTTGAACTGTTTTCACTTAGCTGAAGTTTTTGAAGGTGAGACTTGGAGCAACGTTAAAGTTGTCTTTTTGTGACCTATAGGTCATGAGTTCGAGCCATGGAAGCAGCCACTAAGGCTTGTGTTAGGTTAGGCTGTCTACATCACACCCCCGGGGTGCGGCCCTTCCCCGGACTTTGCGTGAATGCGGGATGCTTTGTGCACCGGGCTGCCCTTATTTACTTAGCTGACTTAATCAAGATATCATCATGACCTTCTGAACCTCTAGGAAGTGTGGGCTTATGTTTACGTTTTGGCAATTAAAGATTTTGAGGAATACCTCTTCCAATAGCCAACCTCAAGTAGTTTGATGTTGAGTAGTCGTTATTTATGTTGTAAACCATGAACCTAAAGAGCCGTTTACCAACCAAAAAGGAGCTCAGTGTTAAGTTTGAAATTCAGGCTTGACAATTGATTTTCAGTATATCTGCAAAAGCATTTCCAGTGACAACTTAGAAAAGCTGTGATCATAATTTGGGTTGGTGTGCTTTCTTGGCAGTTTGACACACGTGGAACTACGGTATGTTGTTGACTGAGAGTTGGTGTATTAGAAGAATCCGCTCACTGTTTAAGAACATTTACATTCTAACTATCCAAAAACATAAGCTCTTTTAGTATTTGTCATCCTAAACTTCTCATCTTGTAGCAAAGTGTTGATTCTCCTAATACCCTAGTCGTGAGCGATTAATGTAGCATTGTTTCTACACCCGTTGTTTTGGTACGTAATTTTGTGCAGTATATTGTGACTTAATTCATCTTATTATTAATTAACTTGAGCCTTTTCATTTCAGTGCGAAAGATGAGAGAGAGGTTTCTTTGTGTGTAAAAGACCTGAATGCACCCAACTTCTATCCATCAATGATTTCAATTTGGGTTACTGACTCTTTCGAGAGGAAGGATATGGAGAGGGATGATTTGGCAAAGCTTCTCATCAGTCTAGCTAAATCTCAAGATGTGACAATAAGTCAAGATCAGCTTGTTAAAGGGTAGGCAGCTGTATTTTCCTGTAAAACACAAGCACAACTTTAAACCAATTGAAGTCTCTGTTTAACTTTATGTTTGTGTTTATTCTGTCAGGTTTGAATCCGTTCTGGTTACCTTGGAGGACGCAGTCAATGATGCCCCTAGAGCAGCAGAATTTCTTGGTCGCATCTTTGCAAAGGTCATACTGGAAAATGTGCTACCATTTAATGAAGTTGGGCATTTGATATACAAAGGTGGGGAAGAGGAAGGACGCCTTGTGGAAATAGGGCTTGCTGCTGAAGTTCTTGGGAGCGCTTTGGAGGTAATCAAGCTAGAAAAAGGTGAGTCCGTTGTGTCGGAAATCTGCAGAAGCTCTAATATGCGGCTAGAGAACTTCCGGCCTCCAGGTGGTTCTAACAAGCAATGGAAACTAGACAAATTTATTTAGGTAACAGGGAGGGATTGTATCTTGGTAGAGATTCATGTCTAGTTTAGGGCACATTTTAATTTTGCAGATATATTTAAATGGTGATTAATATAAGGGTTTATATCCTTGAATGTTTTTTAGTACCCATTATTTTGTGGAACTGCAATAGCAATAGGGTGAACGAATTTGTTTAATATCTTGGCCACTTCCAGTGTCCACCATTATCAAGTTTAGAAAATAAGAACTTTATAAGAAGGAACACAACTTGGAAAGGGCCACACTTGAAGTTGAGGAAGTAGTATGCTTTCCTTAGTTTTGTACTTCAGTAGGGAGAACTTTTTTTGGGGGGTTGGGGGGGGGGGGGTTGTATCGGGGGTAGGGGTTTTATCTCGGTTTTGTGGGTTTTTGTTTTAATTTGAATTTT
>ML242745.1:33026-68979 GCA_005239495.1 Nicotiana undulata | reverse complement strand
TTTTTTTTTCCTGAGGGGGAATTTTTTTTTGGGGGGGGGGGGGGGGGGGGGTTGTATCGTGGGTAGGGGTTTTATCTCGGTTTTGTCGGATTTTGTATTCATATGAATATTAGGGTTTTATCTCGGTTTTGTCGGATTTTGTATTCATATGAATATTATTTCAATCTTTGTTGAATATTTTATAAATAAATATGTATTTGGTAAAAAATAATTTTTTAATAAACATATGATCTATTAACATATTCTTATGTGAGAATTTTCTTAGTAGCATATGCTAGTTATTTTTTTAGTCTATCATACAAATAATTTTTCGTTGGTGTACACTTTCAAGGTTAACTGAATTTAATAATTAAACATAAAAATCATATGATACCTATATAATATATATTCTATTAAATTTTAAAGTATTGAAATATCACTTTAAATTCAAAAAAGATATAAGAATTTAATAAATTTAGACATATGAATATGGAAGAAGAAAGAAAATATTTGATAAGAAAGTGATGGTACAACTCATTATTTAAAGTTAATAAAAATATTTAACTAAATATTACATGGAAAATATTAAAGTGGGTCCCGTCAACTCTGATATGGCGTTGTCATGGAAAAGGAAAGGAAGAAAAAGTAGACTTGTGGCAAGTAGGAAATATCAGATATGTTTGGGTATAAACTATTGGGTCATGGGGTATATAGAATGTTTATGGGGTCAAAGGCCTCCTGGTTGGCAATGTAAGAAAAAGTTTCACAGTAGAAGCGTGGTCTGTCTAAACCTATAAAGACAGAAAACGGAAGCAGAAAGTGATGATGTTATGATGGCTGTTTCGGCTGATTTTGGAGATAAAAAGATGGTCCTTTTGGTGGCTGTTTTAGCGCCGGTTATGGAGGTTTAAGAAGTGCTCTCATTGTGGCTATTTTGAGTGATCCCTCAGATTCTGAAGTCATAACAACTTCTCATGAAACAATTAAAAGTTCACATCCTATTCTCAACCTTTAATATGTAACTTTAGATGCAAATTCTTTAGTGGTCACATATGAATTCTCAAGTGTGTTCCCAAGTAGGTAAATTAGCAAAAAATTTCAACTTCGGATACGGGCCAAGTGCAACAATAGCCACTTTAAGCTCGCTATTAAAATATATCTACAATTTACAATCTATTTAAAGATTAACCAATTCACCCAAACTTCAGGATTCAAGACTTAATGTCTTGAATTTCCGAACTACAAATTTAAAATTCAAGATATTGTATGGGTCGAAATCTGACCAAACGGGGATCTATATGAAGAGGTACGTCAAAGTATCGATTGAGCCGAAGTCGTATTCACAAGGCGCTATGGCTACGAGCACCTCGTCCACGGTCGAGGTCGTACACTCAAAATGCTTGTACGTCGAAGTGAACATTACCACATTTCAGAGGGTCAACTTATAGTACGATTAAAAGACTTAGGTACCCTGGCTAATGACCGTTGGGTAAAGGAAAATCTATCCTATATTAAAAGCACGGAGGCCTTTAGCGAAATGTCGTTCGCCTTTTTCACCCTTTAAAAATAGGTTTTACACTGGACGAAATTGTCATTTAAGTTACTTTTCTAATATTTAAGACTTTGAATTCTACTAGAGTATTGATTATTAAATATTTTCCTTATTGAACTAGGTAAAATATCCTAATATTTAGAGAGGAGTTTGCGAAGATCGTTATACATGTTGTAAGACAGTTTTCAATTATTTCCTATAATAACTACACATTATGATATAAATTCACCTTTTTACTCTAAAATCCATTAAAAAGTAGTATGTTTAATAACCTCAAAGCTCAATTTTGTTAACCTTTTTCCAAATGAAATAAATCATTATCCATCAATATCTATACTATTAAAAGTACGACGATCCTCAGTGAAATGTTATTCGTCTTTTTATCCATAAACACATTATTTTGTACGCTTCATTAAGGATGGAGCACTTTAAATTCCTAGTCACATTTGGAAAGGTACTCTGGAGTCCTTTTAGCTATAGCAGTCCTTTTGTTTTTTGGAAATTCTATAAATATTTTAGGCAAAAGATTCATTAAGCATTTAGGTTATAATCTTTGCCTTTTTAGGAGCCTTTTTAATAGTATATGTTTGGCTAAAAGAAAAGGAGGACGAGGGTGTGCATCACCGAAAGATAAAAAAATATACCAAATTAACTCTTAGATAAAATATGTAATAATTTATTTTTATTATATATCAGAGTAAAAAAATAGTAAAAGTCATTTATTTCCTCCTTTATTCATTTATATATCTAAACCAATATCTATTTTATATATCTATATCTATGTCAATTAAGATGTTTATTCAAAGAAATTTTGTCTATCGTGGCACAAGCATTCTCAAACGACTTTGAAGTCAATTAAGAATTTGGTTATTCAACGAAATTTTGTCTCTCGCGACGGAAACTATGGCTATAATTTAGATTTTAATTATGTTTAATGCGGGGGCGGAGCTACAATATGAGCAGGGGCGGATCCACCTCCCCATCTACGGGTTTACATGAATTTAATATTTTTTTGTCCAAACAGTGTAAATGTATTTGAAAAATTTATTAAATATCTATAAATGTTTGAATGTGAACCCAATTACTGTTAGAAGTTTACTCGAGATCTTTATAGGAACCCACAAAAATTAAATCCTAGATCCGCCTCTGAGTATGAGTTTCGGGTTCGGATGAACCTAGTCGTTTTGTTTAGACTCTATATTTGTATAAAAAATTCATTAGATATGTATAACTATTTAATCGTGAACCCAGTAGCTAAACGAGTTATGAATTCGAAGACTAATTCAGAACGCATAAACTTTATATCCCGGTTTCGCCTCTGGTTTAATGACTTCACTATTGCTTTAAAAGTCAATTTTCCTGGAAAGAGTCTTGTCTCGGATTCTTTTAACATAGCCATACAAATATTTTGATATTTTCGTTTGCTTATTAGTTTTGTCTCGGATTCTTTTTACTTTTGTTTTTAATCTCTCTTATTCTGGTATCTTTAATCCTTGTGCTTTCATCCTTCCGCTTTTAGGTTGCGGAATATAGGTCTTAGAAGCTTTTGGAACCTTTGAAGTTGATACAAGAAATCATATTGAGGTAACATATTATTTTCTTATGTTTACCGATCATGTGTCTAATATTAATTTATATATACTATTTACTTATTATTTGAATAATATAAAATAATTATAACTCCTTAATACAGGTCATAACATGAAGAAATGCATGGAGTTATTCTTAAAATGTCTCCCATGATATGAATCTTCTCTCAAAATTTAGTCTTTAAACACCAAAATAAATTTGATTTTGGTTACATATGTATAATAATCGTGACATTACGACTAGAGAAAATAAACTGAATGCCACGACACAAAATAAAGATTACGACTAAACGTCAATATTCATAAGTTTCATGAACTTATATTTTTTATTTTAGTTTTATTTTATAACTCAAGTATGTTTATTCTTTATGTGATTTTCTTAAAATTTATATTTCTTGGTACGAGGTACACGCACAACGCGCGTACCCTAAAACTAGTATCTTATATAAATACCGGATGAGAGAATGAAGAGGGGGACTACTCTAGAAGGTTACAAGCTACTCCACCTGCAATAGATTTCCTTTCTTGAAAATTTGTCTTGTGAAACTCAGAACCTTGCTATTGTACTTGTAATCACCCTCATTGAATGAATGAAGACATATCCCGCGGTCACGATTGGTGAATCTTCTTCTCCTTCTATTTCTTTCACTTGGTTAATTCTAGACAACAATGATTCATAATAAAAAGCAATAGAAGGAGAAGAAGATTCACCAATCGTGACCACGGGATATGTCTTCATTCATTCAATGAGGGTGATTACAAGTACAATAGCAAAGTTCTGCGCCTTTTTTACAAGACAAATTTTCAAGAAAGGAAATCTATTACAGGTGGAGTAGTGTCCACTTCGCCGTACAAGCATTCTGAGTGTACGGCCTCGGTCGTGGACGAGGTTCTCGTCGTCATAGCGCCTTCAGAATACGACTTCGGCTCTATCGATACTTTGACCTACCTCTTCGTGCAGATCCCCGTTTGGTTAGATTTTGATCCATACAGTTAGTCCCTACGCCTATTGGAGTCGTCTTTTGGCGAGCTCGATGGGCGGACTTTGTCAATTCGAAAATTTTGAGAAATCTGAGCACTTTGGGCGATAGCCGAGTACTTCATGACGAAGTAGCGATGTGACATTTCGAGAGCTGCATCAAACTGTTATGTCAGTTCAGAGTGTCATTTAATTCTTCATGCGTCATTATGGCGCACGTTCTCTATGCGTTACGTCATTTCCCGTGCCCCTTTCGTTATTTTCAAAAACTGGCGGCATTTGGTTTTCTTGCCCAGAATATTTATATCCCTATAAATACGGAAAAGTTTCCCGTTTGAATGCAGTGTCTCCCAATCGTTTAAAAGAAAGTCTTAAGACATTCCTTCATCTCCTCCAGTTTTTTGCATTTCCTTTTCTACTAACAGTTCTTGTGGCTGCTACCTTCTTTTCCTTCCCATTCCCGACCTGTGCGACCAACAAAGAGATGGCTAGTGCATCTTCCAACCCTGATAGAGCCGCTGGTGCCCCTGTACCGGAAAATGATATACCCTAACTCGAAGAGGGAGGGTTATGGCGGAAGATGAAAGATTTTCGACAGTGGATGAAGTAGTCCCTCACCCAGGGAAGGCAAGGACCGATTTCAAGAGCCCTGCTGGGATGAGTTTGAACCTGTCATTTCTACAGTGGATGCCGCGGCGCTCACGACGTTTAAAGCCAAATGAGAATCCCTGATCATATTGAACTTGTTCCAGCAGGTCGTGACATAGTGCA
Organism: Nicotiana undulata; assembly: GCA_005239495.1. NCBI lineage: Eukaryota > Viridiplantae > Streptophyta > Magnoliopsida > Solanales > Solanaceae > Nicotiana > Nicotiana undulata. The sequence goes on along the minus strand of ML242745.1, from coordinate 64,109 downwards.
TATACACCGTCCGGGATACTGCACGTTTTACGCATATCCATTCGTATACATGCTTCCCCTTCCTTCCTTGGCGGTGGACTTTTGAAGCTACTATGAGGTGTGTCCGGCTCAACTCTCTTCGTACATATACAAGCTCTTTCTCATGCTCATCAAGTACACGAAGCTGGCCAATCGGGAGATTTCTCGCCACCACCTGCTTCACCTCTTCGTCCCCCATTTTCATAGGGGAACGATGATACACCTTCGTCACCGAGGAACCAAGGGCTTGGTGGTGAAGATGGATGACAAGAGCAACCACCGCTTCTGGGAGAACTTCTTCTATGTCCGAATGGAGCACGTGGTATCAAACTCCGCTGGGTTTCCTGAGACATGGAATTTCACCCGTAGGTCTTTCTTTCTTTTTATCTCTTTTTAAAAAAAATGATTGTTGGTTGTTTCTCTCTAGTGATCTCGTCGAGTGTTTTTTTTTACAGCCGAGAGAGTACCTCCTCCGCTAGTTGCCGATATCCGCGAGTGGGTGAGCCAGATTCTGCCCTATACGATGGGGATTTGCGAATGGGCACCCTTCCATGAGAGGTTTGGGCGGAAACCTTCCACTGGTAAGTCGGCTCGTCTCGCCCTCAGTCTCTTTGTTTTTCGATCTGTATTTTTCTTTATATTATATCTTTGTTTGGTCAAATTTTTCTCATTGGCAAGTTGGAGGGGAGCGAAGGCTCCCGCCCTTGCTTTCCGCCAGCCATCTTCCTCTCCCATACCAGTGGCGATTGCAGATGAGGGCGTCCAGACTCTGGCTACTTCGCAGACCGCGTCCACATCCGAACCTGGTCATTCAGAGGCTTCTCCTCGATCGCATACTTTTGTTCCCACAGTTCGTTCGACGGACAAACCTTCTCATGATTATGGCGAAGAGGCCCCGTCAAAGAGGCGAAGGATAATGTCAGAGGGGGCGTCTTTGATTGAACCTCGAGGGGTAACCCCATTTTGGCGGTGTCTGAAGCTGGTGGTGATGCCAACCTAGGTGTGGAGGCGATGCCCGTTTCGGGTGTGGAAGAGACTGCCGTGGCGGGAGGACAAAGTTCGAAGGCTGATGCAATTGTTCCGAGTGGTCCATCGACATCTCGGCAGGCCCGTGTCCCCTCTTCAGCTAATGAGAGGTTGAATGTCATAGTGGTAGATGATTACGAATTTGATTCGTATATTGATCCCGAGGACATGAGGATATTCGAGGAAGGTTTTACCAGGGTCAATGTGAGGGAAGAAGGTCCCTTTCGTGTGCGCGAGATTCCATCGGACTTTGACCATTCGGAGGATACAGTGGACTTGGTGCCCCAATTCGACCTTCTGTGCTCCGCTGCCGAAAGCAGGTCTCCTCGGGGAACAATGATGTCTGTTTGTCACGCGGTGTGGCTGGGATGGCCTTGAGGGTGAGTTTCCTTTTGCTATTTTCTTCGTTTTGTGCCTTTTGTTGACTCTTCCTTTTTCCCTCCTCAGAATTATATTCTGGAGATCGAGAGTGCCCGTCGGCTAGCCTTCTTTCGCGTATTTGGGAGGACATCCCTGTTCTCTGTTTCACCTTTTTAAAGAGGAATAGCAGGTTAGAAGTACATGGAATCATTTGTTACCTTGGTCGGCTGGTTAGATGAAGAATGAGGGGGATTGGCCACGTTTCCCTCGCCGGCTGCGCTCTTTAGACCTGGAAAGTCCCCTCGTTTGGAAATGAACTTGGGATCGTGCCACATGGTGAGTCGCCTTGTTCTATATTCTGGTACTAGTTTTAGGCCTGATGTCAGCCCTGCGCTCATACTCGTCATTTATTGAGCTTGGCATCTCGTGAGTGGACTACCCATGTGATGACCTAAGGGGTCATTTTATGAATTTAGAATCCGTTCTATTAGCCATAAAAAGATTAATTTTAACTTTCTCAATTTTCGTGCGCAGTCCGGGCATGAAAACGGAAAGCTTTTATGTGAAAATATAAAAAAATAAAAAATATAGAATAAAAAAATTGGTTTTAGTTGACTTGAGTCAACATTTTGAGTAAACGGACTCGGATCTGTGTTTCGATGATCCCGGGAGGTCCGCAGTTAAATATGGGACTCGGGCATATGCCCGAAAATGAATTCCGTGGTCCCAAGCCTTAGAAATCAATTTTTGAAAGAAATTGTTTTGCTGAAATATTTATGAAATAATGAAAAGAATTAATGTTTGAAGTCATTGGTATCGGGCCCGTATTTTGGTTCTGGAGACCGGTACAGATTGGTTATGATATTCAGTCCTTGCTTGTGAAATACGGAATTCGTTTGACGTGATTCGGACATCCTGTTGAAAAGTTATGAACTATAAGTGTTCTCGAGGAAAATAATGAGTTTTGAGGTTTAATTCGTTGTTTTACATGTTATTTTCATGATTTGATCGAAGGAGCAAGTCCATATTATGCTTTTAGACTTGCGTGCATGTTTGATTTAGAGCCCCGAGGGCTCGGGTGAGTTTCAAATAGGTTTGGGTTGTGTTGCGCTCGTTCTTTCTTATGCTTCGACGTCGTTTCTTCAAGCATAAATGATATCATATTGAACAAATGAGCTCCGATTTATGTTTTGAATGAAGTATTAGATCCGTATCGTAATTACAGAACCGTAGCAAAAAGAATCATCGAATTTGGAAATCGTACGAGGATTTTATGGCCATTTTACCAAGGTTGCCCAGATTTTTAGGTTAATTATGAATTTGACCCTGACGGCGTATTAAAAACCTGCACTATTTGCAAATCTTAAAACCTACATATCTCCTTCACTATAAGGTCAAATTGTGTGATTCAAAAGCCTAAATTCATTAGAATTTCACAAGGAATCCATTGGACACAAGAAAATCGAGTTTAGGGATCTTTTGGCACGAGAAACGAAGAAGAATAGCTGGCAGAAAAATAAATACAAAACGGGTAGACTTCTTCTTCTTCAAATTTTCGAACCCCACAGCCCTAGGAACGAATTTCTTCACCAAATATCATCCCCAAGTCATAGGTAATCAATTCTAAACTTTACTCCTTCAATTACCCATTGTTTTTCATCACTTTTAAATAAAAAACTAAGAATTTTCATGATAAAAATTGAGGGTTTGGGTAGAATTAGGGAATTTTATAAAATCGAATCTTTACCTCGAATTGAGGTCGGATTTTGAAATTAATTGTATATTTGGGTTCGTGGGTGAATGGGTAAACGTAATTTGGTCCGAACCCCGAGTTTAGACCAAGCAGGCCAGGGATCAGGTTTTCACTTTTTTTGAGAAAACTTAGGAAAAATTATATTTTTCAATAAAGTTAGTTCATTTAGCATTAGTTAATGATATTAAGTTAATTTTGATTAGATTCGAGCAATTTAGAGGTGAATTCCCAATTATCAAGGAATTTTTTTTTTCTTTTATTTTTTTCTTTTATTTAAGTGGCACTTACTTTTTAAAAACAATGCACCTTTCTACTTAGTTCATTAGTTCCACTCAAAAGCCAAACCAACCACCACACGCGTTAACTTTTACACAGTTCATAACACTTCAAGTGCTCATGAGAGGTTAGAAGGTTCAAATAGATGGTTAATTCAAACAAATGAGTAAGGCTTGTAATGTGGTTGCCAAAGAAACATGATTATATGCTCAAAGGGGTTAACTACGATACATAATAATTAGGCGGGTAAAATATATATGTGGCTCAACAAAAAAATGCCTATATCACTTCCAAGACTGAACAAAACTACTATTTCTCTTTGCAGACACACGGGTCAAGTTCTAGGCATCAAATGCAATGCACAGAATAACACCCAAACCTCACACACACATGACACATTTCATCAAGACACTCTAGTCAAAGCAGTTAAGCAAAGTTAAGCTTATACAATTTAAGGTACTTATACAAGAGTAAAAAAATTGAGCCTAAGCGTCACAACCAAAGTACTCACTATTCTCAAGGCATGACAAAGTCAAGATATATTGCGTCAATTCAAAACACAACACAATGACTCCTATTCTTAAAAAAAACTAACTACACCCGGTTCAAACAAAACCCTTGGAAAAGAACCGCGACATAAAGAAAAACCAAGGAGGAATTGCTACACTACCTAACAAAAGAAAATCTTTTTTTTTTCTTTAGACTTAAATCCCTCAAGAAAATTGTCTAATAGATCCATCGTCGGGAAAAGTCCAATCTTTTCTATTTTTGTAAAATAAATAAATTATTCCATTAAACTAACACAACTAAAATATCATAGAAAATCACCCAGACAATCTCCTCACCCCACACTTAAAATTGTGCATTGTCCCCAATACACACCCATACATACAAGAGGGTAAAAGAAACTCCCTGGCAGACCAAAGACCGAAGCATTATCATCTCATGGGGTACTCAAATTTCTCCCAGGCCTGGTCCTTTGTGCGGGTACCTCACACTTAGTTCTAACCATCTAGTTTGCTATAGAATCCTTCCAATGGCTTTGCATTCCATGCTTCTAAAAAAATAAAAATCCGACACTACAAAAATAATACATATGAAAAAAAACAAAACAAAAAAATAAAATAAAAGAAAACAATAAAACTGGGTTGACTCCCAACAAGCGCTTGATTTAACGTCGCGACACGATGTGAATCACTTTCTGCCTCCCCTTTGAACTTATGAATTGGACCCCAAGTTTTGATTCTACGCTATGATCATGCTCTTGGGGCGATATAAATTGTTGCGAGCCAAAAATTAAATGATGCTTTATGAACTTTTTGGCTTTCAACCGAGGAATGTCACTTTGCCTAGACGGCCATGAAAATTTCAGAATATAGGGCTCATCTACCTCTTTCTTTGACTCTTGCATTGGCTCATACGACTCAGTTTCCATTTCACCATCTGAACATAATGTAGAGAAGTGTTTGGAATGAGGTAAACACGCTCAAATACATGAACTTCAAGATTTTTAACCTCCTCAACACCAATCACACTAGAGTCACTAAATTTGTATCTTCAACTTCCCTGGTTGACTCTAGTATTACTTCTTCAACATCAGCATCCTCAAATGCTAGCTGGTTAGAGTGTTGGGGTTCTAATTTGGACCCTCCCCCCCCGGCACCTCAATTTCCATCTCTAATGCACACTGCTCCTGGATACTATCCACAATATTGGCATATTGAGCATTAAAAGTTTCAACTAGTTGACTCACTTGAGCCTCCAAGTTGCGAATAGTTGCGTCTTGCATTTGTACCCGCAATTGTATCTTATCATATTGTCCCACAAGGCACTTTAGCATATCCTCGATACTTTTCAGATCATCATTCCTGGGTTTTTTGTTTATATTAACTTCACAAGAAAAAGAAGAACCATCAAAGTAAGGGGTTGGGGGAAGATAAGAAATATAAGAACAACCATGAAAGTGACCATCTTGACCACCACACATATCACACATATTCCACACATAAGATTGAGTTGGTGCACATAACTCCTTCTCGGGAATATTTTGATAATTTTGCCCTGGGTGGTTTCCTCCAAAATATGCATGACGAGGATCAAAAGTAGAATTACCAACATCAAAACTCTCATAATTCTAAGATGCCATGTCTCTCAGATCAAAAATAAAAAATAAAAAATAAAAAATAATAAAATACACGAAAACAAAAATAAAAGTTCAAACTTGCAACCTGGAAATATGTACACCTAAAGCTACACCGTTAGCTCCCCGACAACGACGCCAAAATTTGATCACGCCCAACTATGCCTTATAAAAAGGACAAAGCGGTCATTGCAAATATAATCCGGTTTACAAGTTCGGAGTCGAATCCCACAGAGAACTAAGGCTTAGCTACTGTTGTTCACTATCACCAAGAATACAAGTTTGAACAGTTCCTAACTTATAAATATTAAGATTCTTGTATTTAACTAACTATTTAACAAATTAAAATAGTAAATTAGCACTAAAGATACTACGGGTTGGAGAAAAGATTAAGGAGTTCTAGAGTTATGATTTTTCCAATTGTTGGAATCCTTCCCGCTACGTCTTTTATAATTTCGCATAAGTATTCTCTACCGATCATGAGCGCTCTGCGTGTTGTAATTCTCTCCCGAGTAACTACCACAATTATAGACATATTCTCCCCAATTACGCTAGCTGGCATTAAGTACGACTCACTTACATCGCACCCAAAGTTTCGTTATCCCTAATCCCACCTTTAAAACCTCCATATTGACCCCTCATATACGTTAGGAGTGATATTGTTCAACAACTACCTAAATATGCACTCTCTCCTGAGTAATACACGCTAAATAGGCACCGTCGATTAAGAGCTCTTCAGCCAACCACAATATAAACGTAGTTGAACAAGTAGAGAAATCCAACGGATCAATTATATAAAAACATAACAAGAATTTATCCTACAAAAGGTTCCATCAAAACCCTAGATAACAAATTAGTTATTCATAATAATATGTAAAAATACAATACTAAAAGTCATAACCAACAATGAAAAATGGGAAGAGGAAGGAAAAACTCGTAGAAGAATTCCCTGCCTTGCTCCTATTGTGTCTCTGCCTCCTTAGGTCGAATCTGTGTCAAAAGTCCAAAAATAATATTTTTCTATGTATATATACTAAGTAGGATCGGGCCCAAACAATTATACCTTCTCCTACGCGAAAAAGGACAAGTTTCCGGGTCGGGATGTCCGCGACATCGGACTCAACTACGGACTTTATCCAGTGTTCTACCTCAAATCCTCGTTCAGATCCGCAGTTGCGGATTCGACCGCATTTTTCACCTTGTGTGTGTGTGTGTATTTCAACACCTTGTTTGTTACCTCGTCCATGGAATTTTCTTTCCGTGTTGCATCTATTGTTTCCGATCACTCTTAAGAATATGGAAGGATATCTTTACGCGTGATTCTTGGAGAGAAAGAACCTTATTTATTTAGGTTTTTGATTTTTATATATGCTTGACTAGTTTTTTTTTTGGTTTTCCACCCGGTGTCCGGTATCCACATTGGAACCCGACTAAATTCGAATTCGCGTTGGAAAGTACCACATTGGGGGTAAAGCGCTCTCTAACAAAGGTTGATAAGTGTATGACTAATGACTAAAGATTGTTAAGTTAAAACTTATTTGGGACATTTATATAAGATTACCAAACGTTATTCATTATATTCTATTTAGTGGATATACTATGAATATATAAGATATGAGTTTAACTTTTATCCGCCGACGGTATAAAAGAATTTTTATATTATTAGTAAATGATAACTAGGTAACCGAGTAACCATCCACAAAAGTTATCTACTGTGAGATCTATAAAAAGGTAGCTACAAAGTGATCTATTTTCAAATGGTTTGAGCTTGGAGACACACTTTAAATGAAATACAGAAGTGTAGTCCTTCCCTAAATTGAAATTCTAAAATATATACTAAGTAAAAAATTGGTGACTCCTGAAATATTGGAGATCGTATCAGATCCTCACCCACCCTCCCCACTGAACTCAAACGCAGTCCAAATCAGCAACATCAGAGACAAGAGGGGCAGAGAATCAAGATGGAATCACACATTTTCTAGTCCTTTTTGGAATCCCAAAACCTTAAATTATATTGAACTACTACGATATTGTATTGCGTCAAGGTAGGCACAAGACAAGGGACTCTTCATCCTTCACCAATTACCACATGCAAATTTATAAGAACTTCTCAAATACGTAATATAGTAATCTATGATATAACATAGGATTTGTCAAAATGTGCAAGACCAAGAACCTGTCATTTCCAATCTTGATTCGACGTATCCTTCCTTTGCCTGGCCAATGTCAGCCAGTTGATGTCAATTTGAAACACAAGTTATATATATATTGACAATGTAATATTTTATACTATAAATATACTTTAACTTCTTATACTAGCATATTAGGTACGATAATTACTATGTTACCCGTCAATGTTTACTATCGAATTTTACCTAATTCTCTTAGTTTTGCAACTAGAATTAGTAATAATTTTATATTTTCTTGTTCCTAGAGTGTTCTTATTACACGTTGTGTCATTCTCACTAGTATTAGTACTATTCTTATTTTTTATATCTAGATCTTTGTGATTACACGTTGTGTATTTTAATATCTGTTATTTGTTGTTGTTATTATCATTTGTTGCTTCCTTTTCATTGTTTCTTTCTTGAACCGACAGTCTATCGGAAACAACCTCTTTACCTTCACAAGGTAAAAGTAAGGGATTTGTACACATTACTCTTCTTGCCAGATCCTACTTGTAATATTACACTGCATTTGTTATTGTTATATCGAATTTTACCTAATGATGTACATATTGTATAAAAATTAAACACTGGAATTAGCGTCAATAGAACTTAAGTTCTTTGAAACGGCTAGAAGTGCTGTTAATTTACATGAATGTTGCCCCGAAATGTAGGTCTTGTGCTTGCAACTGTGAGCTGTACGTTAACAAATTTTCTGCTTTCATTATCATATCTTTAATTACTTTTAGGGAATATTGATTTTGGCTTATCACAGAATCAAAGAACTGATTCACCATTACTATGATACTCTCATGAGTCTCACTATTCCCTAAGGCAATGTCCTACTTATTATTTTGAGTAGTCGACAACATATTTGTGTGAAACAATGAGTGTCCAATGAAAATCTTTAACAAAATGAGTGCAGTAACTTAGTGTTTACCCAGAAAATGGTAATGACAATTTTATTTAATTTTGTGGTTCTAAAATATGTGATTTATTTTAATGCTAGCTAGTTGTTAGGCAATAGATGCTAAGTGTAAGTAAGAAAAATAAGATTATGCAAACCAAGTTGTTACTAGACTGGGCCTCGAGCTTGCCAGAGCAGGACCCCGAGGTTCAATTATAACGCTGAAGGACAAGTGATCGATGAAGATACAGCAATACTGGAGGCCTCGAGGGTGTCCCTTTATGATCAATAATGAGCAATAAATGAAGAACAATCAATGAACACAATGAATGGAAAACAATAAATCTATTAAGCAATTGTTGAGCACGTTCATGTAAGAGAGCAGAGAATGTTCTTGTTGTATTGAATATCATGTATCTTACAAAATGACAAGGGTCCCCTTTATATAGGAGGGGGAATCCCAACATAGTACAAGTATAATTGCAAGAGAAACACCATTGGCACAACCATTTAAAGTCTTAGTACGGATTTGTACTATTCTTGCAGACTTGGTCATCTCTAACCACGTGCCCTTGGGAGTTTCCCGTCTTTCCATGATGGTCATCGATTTACACTGATTTTGGCCGAGCACAGGGGACCTTCGATATGCTCCCTCGGAGTCAAGCCTCGAACTCTGCCCCGAGCTTCTCGAGGTCGGGCGCAGAATGCTATAATAGCCTCGAAATCGGGCTCTCCGATTTTGGCCGTATATAGATAGTCCCCGCGTTTCTTAGAATAAAATGATAAGAAACGGTCTTGAATTCTTGCCTCTTAGATATCCCCATTATGACGTCAGCCACGTGAGATCATTAAATGATGTGACAGAATGGTTGTATAGTGGTCGTTGCCAGCACGGCTCTCGAACCGCTATTGGCCGACTTTTCCACTCTCCCAACCTACTTAAATTATTCCTATAAATTCTTCAATTTCCTATCTTTTACACTTTTACAACACCTTCAAGCCTTCAAATCTTTGCTAACAGTCTCCTACCTTCATCCTTCTTCTGCGTTCACTTCTTCATCTTCTCGCTTTGGAACTTTGTAATAGCCATGGACAAAACTTCTAAAACGGTCCCTCAAAAAGAGGAAACCACTTCTTCGTCACGTCCGTCTAAGGGAAAATCAAAAGCACCTCCCCGTTCGAGGAGTGCATTCCTGGTCCCTTCGAGACATCCTCCGATTTTAAAGTTGATAAACCTCCCTTGACACAGAGCCAATGCGAGACCATGTCTCGGTACATAAGTGTATTAATTGATGTAAAGAGGGTAAAGATAGATTGTCGTTGGGGGAAGGCGGTGCAGGTGGAAATCCCTTCATCGGAAGAAAGTATAATCACACATAAAGGTGGCTTTCTCAGCGTATATATGTATTCTTTCACCTTAGGCCCCGTAGATTCTTCTTCTTCACCGATAGACCCGGTGATCCTCGATTTCTGGTCAGTATGAGTGACTCTTGGTCAAATTTATCCTTCTTTTTGGATAATTTCCTATATGATTAGATATTTCTCCAGTATGGTCGAGGGAATGACTTTCACCCTCGATCATCTAATTAGATTGTACAGCCCTCGAAACTAGCGAGGGGGCTTAGACAAGCTGCAACGCCAATTTGCTAAAGCATTTTTTGCCTATATCGACGAAGACAAAGACCGAGAATGGATGAGCCGGTTTGTTCGAGTCAGGACCTCGAACCTCATCCCTGCTGAGAAGATTCCATTTCCGTAGGAATATAATATGAGACGTGAGTGTTTCTACACCGAGTGTATTTATCATATGAATGCCATTTCTTTCCCCTTTGAACTAATTCCTTTCTTTTGACTTGATTTTCTTCTGATTGCATAGCCACCGTGTGGTTCCCCGGCACGGTCAAGGACCTCCCGGGATGGGTGAAACTTTTGGACTCCGCCTCCCCATATAACAAGTGCGTTTGGCGTGATTTGGCCAAGACGCGATGGCAGGCAAAAAATCACGTTATGCCCTCACAGGTGTTACTTCCAAATTCCTTATAAGTAGACTTCACGGCTATGTTTGATATTTCATGCTTGTGCAGGCCTCGGGGAAGCCGTTTCAATGAGACCGCCTCCTCCTGGCGAAGAAGATACCCCAAAACCCGCCAAGGAAAAAAAAGGAAGAAGGAGGCGCTGACGGAGTCTCCAAAACCAAAAAAACCTAAGGCTTGAAAGCCTAAGACCGATGCCGCAATCTTGACTTCGGCAGCTGCAGAAAGTCTTTGTACTGAAGACGAAGATGATGACAATTTCCCTTTGGTACAAAGGGAAAGACGAAAGCTGATGCTTCGGAAGTTGCTGGGCAGAAGACTGCCGAGTTGGAGGTGGACGATGCGGACCCACCTTGTCTTGAGAAGACCCTCGAGGAGGGTGTGGGTACAGTCCCCGAGCCAACCATCGAACAGGACACAGTTTGTGCCGATGAGTCCTTGGTTTGCGAGTTCGGAGGACCCGACTTTGAGGTTCTTCTAGGGCGAGAGGAAGCCCCAATAGAGGTTGATGCCATGGGTGACTTTAAATTGGGCCCGACATTTTCACCAAGGCAAATACGGGATGCCTAGAACAGGGAAGCTCCCGATGTAGGGGCACCCCAGGGAGAAGATGATGTGTTTAAAGATTACTTCGTCGGTGTCGAGGAGGATGCCGATCTCGATGCCCTCGTCGCTCTCGAGGAGTCTGAGAGGCTCCAAAAGCAGGTGATCTTCTTAACACGACCTTTGCGTTTTGAGTTTTTACCCTTGTCTCTCTAACTTCTTTCTTTTGCGTTGTAGGTCACGAAGCTGTATGACCAGGCTTCCTCCAAGCTACAAGATGAGCTGACTCATCGTGAAGAGGAGCTCGAGGAACTCACGTCAAAGTTGAAAGGCCTGAAGACTTCTTCTGCTAGAAAGGAAGAAAAATTGATCGACCTTCGGGCAAGCTCGGAGAAGACGCTCCAGGAGCGGGCAAACTTTATTGAGAAGGTAGTTGGGTGTTCATGATCTTGTCTCTTACTGTCATAACTTGGTGTTTACTACCTTGACTCGGCATTTGCAGGTTGAGGAAAAGGATGCCCTAGTGAGGCGTCTTCGAGAAGAAATTCCGGCTAAAGACGCTGAGATCCTCGAGCTGAAGCGGCACAATGGTAGCGTGGCCTCAGAGAGGGATAGTCTTCGGGTAGAGCTAGCCTCGACTCAGGGTCTTCTTCGAGGTGCTCAAGATTAGGCTCGCAAATTTGAAGTGCTCCACGCTGAGTTGGATGCTGCATTATCCACGGCCAAGTTTGAGGTCAATGCATTCGTATCCTCGTATAAAGATGATGTTGTTGCCGCAAATAATCAGGCCAGGGAGATATCTGAAGAGGTCGAGCTCAAACTGGCCCGTGTCGTTGCTCATGCTCGTTTGGAAGCTCGGAGGTAGGCCTTCAAGGAAGTTCATGCCAAGGGTTTCGATCTCTCTGCTGAGATCGAAGAAGCCAAAGCCTTGGAAGAGGAATCGACAGTTCTGACCACTTCAGACGAAGGCTCCGCAAGCGACTCCGGAAGTAGCGGAGATGAAGAATAGGCCACTTTGCTTTTTTTGTTTATTCTCTTTTGTACATGGGCTCCGTATGGGAGTATTGTAAATGCTCTTCTGTAAACATACTTTTGGAATGCAAAGGATTACCTTATTTAATGCTTTCAAAGTTTGCCCTTTAGTGTCTATGTAAAACTTCGAATTTGAATTTTCCTCCTTCGATCTCGATCTCGGAGTGATAGAGACCCTTGAGGTCGGTCTGTTCCAATTTCAATCGCACATCTTCTTGAGGTCGGATTGGTAAGGGGTCGATAACGTCATTCTCATGACATGATCGTGAAGTGACCGAGGTGACCCCGTCGGTACATTTCCAAAAAAGTCATAATTGTCACTTCAGAGATGATTGGCTATCAAAGTAGATGAATAATCGCCGCTCTTCTTATATATATCCTCTTTTCTTTCATTGAGGGCTTTGCTGCTTTTGTGTAACTAAATTTCTTTATAGAGTTCCCTTTCTTCCTCCAGTTCTTTTGCCATTTTAATTTAGAGCTTTCGCGTAGGTTTTCATCTTCTTTTTGTCGTTTCAAGGAGTCATGGATGCCATGCCCAAATCCTCACACCAGGAAGAGGAAAACTCCACCTTTTCTTCCCACCCGGTCGGTGGTACACCGTCGGTGTTGGGCGAGCTAACCTCGAGCTGTTTCGTCTCGATGAAAGACTTTACGCTAGAGAGACCTCTCGATGTTCCGGGACATCGAGAGCATGCCTCGAGGTTCACTCGATCAATAGAAGGACACCTCGAGGTTGTGGAGAGAGATTGCGGATGGGGGAAAAAGGTGATACTGCAGATACCCTCTCGAGGAGAAGATATTATGGCCCACGTAGAGGGGTTTTTGAACGTATACACGTGCCCTTTTTCGTTGGGCCCTCTCGACCGACTCGTTCTCGAGTTTTGCCGAAGATATCGAGTCACTTTAGCTCATATCCATCCGTCCTTCTGGAGGATCGTGCTGATGATGAGGTTTTTCACTGAAAAGGCTGAGCCGGGGTTCACTCTTAGCCACCTCATAAGATTGTATCGACCTCTGCATTATTGAGGTCTGATCACATTATGACGTCGATCCACCAAGCCTTTCATTACCAGTGACGGCGAGGATCAGGACCGAGGATGGATGAGTCATTTTGTCTGAGTGAGGATTGTTGACATCATTCCTGCGGAGTTCCTGCCATTCCCAGAAAAGTGGAACTTCAAACGTAAGTACTATGTCGTATTTTAGTGCCTTTTGCTCTCAACTTTTCCAGGGCGTATGGGAATGTTTATTTTCTTCCTTCACAGCGGTCCCGTGGTTTCCAAATGAAGTCCCCAATCTTGCAGGTTGGGTCCGCAAATTGGCAGCCTCATCGACTTACGACGAGCGCAAGTGGCCAGATCCGTCGAAGGGCAGAAGGGAAGCAAAGCACCATGGTATGTGCTGTGTGGTTGCTTTCTCGAGGAATACTTTATTTTGTGTGTATTAAATCCTTTACCGCAGGCATTATAGAATTTTCTGAGATGAGACCATGCCCTCTCGGAGAGGAGGAAGGACTGTCGGCTTTGGAGCCGAGGAATGATAACAAGCGGAAGGGATCCTTGAGGGACGAGGATATTCATGATGAAGCAGGGGTTGCCCGGAGGCACAAGGAAGATGCAACCACGGGGGAGGATCTTACATTCATCGGCCGATATGTAACCGAAATGGACGGCATCACGTCGACGGCTCGAACCGAGAGATCTCCCGAGGCAGCTAAGCCTGCTGAACCCGAGGTCTCAAGCCTCGGGGGAGAGGTTCCACGAAAGGGGATGAGCGAGGGTCCCTTGCCACCATCTTATTCTCCCTTCAAAGGTACTTCGGGGGATGTTCGGGGCCAAGGGCCACCTAGATCAAGTGGAGTCCCGAGCGATCACGTTCCCTTACAGGGTGGTTCAACTGGGGCCGAGAAGACCAGACCAACAGATGCGTACTCGATTTTCAGGGAGGCTAAGCGGCTATGTTATGTGGTGAGCTTTGGTGACCCTTTGGCTTTTCAGCTTCGCATTCTCATCTTCTTAATTGAACCTTCTTTATGACAAGCCTTCGACAAACTCAAGTCTAAGCTGCCTCGCTGAGAAGCTAGGTTGCGTAAAGCTTTGGACGGGAAGAAATCTCTCAGGCTTCTTTGTGACAGGAAGGCACGAGAGCTGATATGCCTTCGATCAGAGCTGAATCGAAGTCGTGAGTACGAAGGCAACCTCGAGAAACATGTAACCTTTAGTTTGAGGGAATACAAACTTCTTCTCCCATCCTCCAAGACTAACATTTTAGTATCTCAGTTGCAGAGAAAGACGGAGAACTTGAAACGCCTTCGGGGAGAAGTTGATCATGTCAACTCCGAGCACATTGAATTGAGGGAACAAATAGATGCTCATGTTGTGGCCGAAAGAAATGCTTTGGCCAAGGCCTTCGCCCTCGATATATAACTTCGCAATGCTCGAGAAAGACACCCGGTTTAGACGAGCAAGATTGCTAAGCGTGAGACAGACCTTCTGAAAATGAAGGTCAAAGTCGTGGACGCTCGAGCCGAAGCCGAAGAGGTTCGAGCAAAGGCCGATAAGAAGGTGGCCATATATCTGAAAGATGCTGCTGAAGCTCCTATGAAGTTGATGGAGGCTTCCGATCGAGAGAAGCTAAGCAATGATTATGCCCGATGCAAATCCCGGAGGGAAGCCCTCGAGAAGATCCATGCTAGGGGCTTCGATCTCTCGGAGGAGATAGAGCTGGCCAAGGCGGATGAGTTCGATGCCATGTTCCTTGTTTCCGATGCTGAAGATGACGAGGAAGAGGCCGACGGGGGAGCTGGTCCCAAAGAAGCCGATGGAGCCATAGTACCGAGTGAGGGAAAACTGAGTCCCCGAGAGTAGACGAGGTTTTTTCTTTCTGATTCCTTATATAGGGCTCTATGTGAGAGAATGTAAATGTATTTTTGTATCATTACATATATAAAAAGAAACCACTTGGCTTTCCCTTTGTATAATCTTCCACTTGCTTGTGTCTTTGTTTTCTGTTGTGAATTTTGATGGTTGCCGATGATTAGACCGATGAGTTGGACTTCAATATGAAACCCTTGGGGTTTTGTAATTGATGAGCATTGGGTAATAATTGATAGATAACCATTCATAGCTCAGTCTTCGAGTCAAGTTTACACTCGAGCTCCTCGGCCCTTAGGTCCTTAAATCGGCCCTGAGTCTCTTTAGGCTGGCCCTTAGGCTCTTACGCATTGTCCCTTAGGCTCTTTTTAGGTCGGGTTGATGCGACCTTTAATATGGCTATAGTTTTTCCTCGTTTAAGACTTTTTGAAGTTTTTATGTCCGTCCGACTCTTCGACGGCTCAATAGGAACCTCGATTATGAGTCGATAGGTGACGATAAATGAGCACCTCAGGAGGTTCGATCGAAGGCTGAATTTTTGAAGCCTTTTTCTTGAAGGCTAATTGTTTCGAAGCCTTTTTATTGTTTGGAACTGATATGATCGAAGCATTTTTTTGCTTATGCCGAGGGTAACCTGATTAACCATTTTTTTTCGAAGTATTTTTGAAGTATTTGAAGGCCTGTAGTTTTTATGGCGGCAGTCGGACGTCTCTGAGCCGCGTTAGTTTGGCCGGAGCCTTTTAATGTGACTGTAGTCTTTGTGTTCGGCCGTAGACTTTTAGTCCCCGGGTGAGATAGCCTCGGCGTCTATATCGAGGGTATGCCGTTTTAGGAGTCTTACAAGTTCGAATATATGGCCTTGGCCTTAATATCGGGGTTATGCCTTTTTAAGGTCTTATGACTTTGGGCATGCCTCGTTGAGGGCTTATAGAGTCTATGTTGCCTCGTTTACGAACTCGAGGTTGCCACATTGAGGGCTTACAAATTTGATGTTGCCTCATCGAGGGCTTACGATATCGAGGTTGGATGGCTCGGTGGGCCGACTGTTGACGACAATCCCCGAGTGTTCGGGAGTTTTTTTTTCCCCTGGAGCCATTTTTTGTGGAAGTGACAAACTTCTTCGAAGCATAAAGCGTTTTGATAATAAAAGATACCCCTTCGATTACTTTATACAAGCGTACATGTTTTCGCCATCAAGAGTTCAATTATTCTATGTAGACACGGTTCATTCGACCGTTTGGTCCGATACAACATTCTCCTGTTGAGACCCTCTCTGGCATATTTCAAATTTTATTTTTTTAGGTAGCATATGGATGTTTCCTCGTTAAAAACCTCGTTGGTAAAACCCATTTGGGATAAAATCCGATCTAAGGGAAAAAGAGCACAACACATGCTTTAAAACCTAAGGTATTCGAGTTGGAGGGTGCTTCGATTCCTCTCAATTGAATACCTGCACATAATTAGTATAAAACATAAATGAAAAAGGGAGAGGGTTGTACCTCGGCAATGATAACGTTGGAGCCTCGATGTGTTCCAACCGTTCGCTCCGAGGACGCGGCACGGTCCTTTATTCACTTAGTCGGGTGCAACCGAGAACGTATGTTATGGTTGCCACTTGGCTGTTTACTTGTCTTTTGGCTCCTTTGATGTAGAAGGCATCGATGCCGGTGCAACAACGTGCACCGCGAACATCTCTCTCGCTGCATGTTGCTCCCCGTATACCGTTTTTACTCCGTCCTTTGTTGGAAACGTCATCATTTGATGAAGGGTTGACGTCACCGCTCTTATGCTGTGTATCCATGGCCTTCCGATAAAGGCATTGTATATCATGTCACATTCGATGACATGAAACTTGGTGTTATGAATCGTACCGACCACGTTGACTGGGAGGATGATTTCCTCTTTAGTTGTCTTGCTTGCCATATTGAATCCATAGAGGACTCGAGATGCGGGCACGATCTGGTTGAGCAGTCCGAGCTGCTCCACCACCCTCAACCTGATTATGTTTGCCGAGCTACCTGGATCCACGAGCACACGTTTAACTTGAAATTTATTTTAAGAAAAAGAGATTACAAGTGCGTCGTTATGAGGCTGAGACAAGGTCTCGATGTCCTCTTCGTTGAGTGTGAGAGCGTCCTCTGGTATGTAACTCTAAGTTCGCTTTTCCCTGATGATGGATATTCTTTCGCTTGACAACGGGTCCCCGTGGGACGTCGATTCCTCCAATGATCATGTGGATGATGTGTTGTGGTTCCTCCGGTTCGTTCTTCCTGTTCGCCTCTCTTTCCCGAAATTGATTTTTGGCTCGGTTGTTGAGGAACTCTCGAAGGTGCCCTTCGCTGATCAATCGGGCTATTTCTTCTCGAAGCTGTCTGCAATCCTCGGTCCTATGCCCGTGTGTGTCGTGGTATTTGCATACCAAGTTGGGGTTCCTTTGTGAATGATCTGATAGTATGGGCTTTGGCCATCTGGTATCTTTGATCTTACCTATGGCCGATACGATGTCTGAAACATCGACGTTGAAATTGTACTCAGATAATCGGGGTGCCTCTACTGTCCCTGTGTGTCTATCGAATCTGTATTTGCTTACGAGTCCCCAGGATATTGGCCTCGATCTACCCTTCGATCTCCACGAGGTATATTGCACCTTGGGGAATTTCTCTAATCTTCTATGTAGGGTTGATACCTTTCTTTCTTCGACTCTCTTTCTGGAAACCTCGATTCCTTTTGCTAAGAGTCTGCTAGGATACACAAAGTCCGAGGGGGCTCCCAATTAGTCATCCTCGACCCTGATCTTCGACTGATACCTGTTGTGTACGTCCGCCCAGATCACGGCGGGATACTCAACCAAATTCTGCTTTATTCAAAGTTATCAAGCTTCGTTCGTTCAAGCCTTGAGTGAAGTCTTGCATTGCCCAGTCATCTGAGACTGGTGGTAATTCCATCCGCTCCATTTGAAAGCGAGATACGAACTCCCTCAGCATCTTGTTTTCCCTTTGTTTGTTTTTGAAGACGTCTGACTTCCTTGTGGCGACCTTGATGGCACCGGCATGTTCTTTTACAAAAGAGTCTGCCAGCATGGCAAACGAATCCATTGAGTTCGGGGGTAGGATATGATACCACATCATGTCCCCCTTTGATAATGTTTCTCCAAACGTTTTTAGCAAGACGGATTCAATCTTGTCGTCTTTTAGGTCGTTTCCCTTTACAGCACAAGTGTAAGCAGTGATGTGCTCGTTGGGGTCCGTGGTCCCGTTGTACTTCAAAATATCGGGCATTATTAATTTCTTCGGAATGGGATTCAGAGCTGCACTTGACGGGAACGACTTCTACACGAACTTCTTCGAATCTACACCCTTCAGAATCGCGAGTGCTCCCGGGATCTGATCGACCCTCGCGTTATATGTCTCAATTTTTTTTCGTTAGCTTCTATCTTATTTTCCCCTGATTCAATTATTTTAGTAAGGTCCTCGAGCATCTTTATAATAGCGGGGTCGGCTGCTGACCCGTTGTTGCTCGATCTCTCTGGTGTCTGCTCGACTCGAGGAGTCGTTTCCGGTGCTGCTGTGCTTGGGGTTTTTTGTTGACTTTGTAGCTGAGCAATAGCTACTTGTTGTGCTTGTAACATCTCAAAAATGTCGTGAAGGCTAACTTCTCTTTCCTCCCGAGCTGGAGTTTTCTGTGCTTCATGTTGGCTTTCCCGGTGTACGCTTCCGTCGGTATGAGAGCTTATATCGACATGTTGGGCGTTGCGTGAGCCCACATCCACGAGGATTGGTGTTGGTGCCACCTCAGGGTTTTGCAGTGGTACACCGATGCCTGAAATAGCTACACCGTTCTCTCCATGATCCTCAGGACCGTTGTTTTCATGTGCATTCACTAAGTTAGATATTTTTTACTTGAATCAAAAATTCTTGGACAAGAAAAAGTGTGAAGAATAACTTGTGATTTCAGTAAACCAACACTAAAATAATCACTATTATTTTTAGCTCCACGGTGGGCGCCAAATTGTTTACCTAGAAAATGTTAATGACAATTATATTTGATTTTGTGGTTCTAAAATATGTGATTATTTTAATGCTAGTTGTTAGGCAATAGATGCTAAGTGTAAGTAAGGAAAATAAGATTATGCAAACCAAGTTGTTACTAGAATGGGCCTCGAGCTCGCCAGAGCAAGACCCCGAGGTTCAATTATAACGCTGAAGGAGAAGTGATCGATGAAGATACAATAATACTGGGGGCCTCGAGGGTTGTCCCTTTATGATCAATAATGAGCAATAAATGAAGAACAATCAATGAACACAATAAATGGAAAGCAATAATCTATAAAGCAATTGTTGAGCACGTTCAGGTAAAAGGGCAGAGAATGTTCTTGCTGTATTGAATATCATGTATCTTGCAAAATGATAAGGGTCCCCTTTATATAGGAGGAGGAATCCTATCATAGTACATGTATAATTATTACAAGAGAAACACCATTGGTAGTACCATTTAATGTCTTAGCACGGATTTGTACTATTCTTGCAGACTTTGTCAGCTCTAACCACGTGCCCTTGGGAGTTTTCCGCCTTTTCATGACGGTCATCGATTTACACTGATTTTGGTCGAGCACAGGGGACCTTCGATATGCTCCCTCGGAGTCAAGCCTCGAACTCTGCCCCGGGCTTCTCGAGGTCAGGTGCGGAATGCTACAGTGGCCTCGAAATCGGGCTCTCCAATTTTGGGCGTATACACTTGGTTGCTCTACAAACCATTTTAATTTGGATGCCTTTAGAATGTGTGAGACATTACATTTTTTAAATATCATTTCACATTTCGTAACTCAATTCTAAAGTTTACACATGAATTAAAGATTTCTGTTTTGCTCTTTCTTTTAATTTATATTTTTGGCGAACTTAATGATTTATTGTGAAGTTCGTGTTGGGACATGCATGCGAAATACCTACGGTCTACGGAGATAATAACCATAGTAGAATACAAAGGGAATTAAAAAATGGGCGATATTGATATTTTACTAAAATTATATGGACTTAGATAATCATCTTACGAGAAAATGAGAATAGTGATAATACAAAAGAATGGTAAAACCCAAAGCCTATACGATTAGCAGCAAAAAATATAATTAGTCAATTTACCATAGAAATTAATTAGCGCAAGTGAAAAATGAAAACAAACAAGAGAAAAATGGAAGTCTGGCTTGTTGTGCTCACCCGTCTTAGTTTATCTAAACCTATTTCTTATTTGGTCCGTTCCAAAAAATTAATCAATTTCTAAATTTGGAAATAATTTAGTTTAAACCTTCAATTCTACCCTTAATGATATGCTTTTATAATCACACAAATATTTTTGACTTGTTTAAGACCACAAATTTCAATTTTTTTTAATTTTTCTTAAATTTCGTGCCCAGTCAATCAGGTGTACATAAATTGAAACGAAAGGAGTATTTTGTTTGCTATCTAAGAGAAAATTAATCTTAACACTATAGAACCATACTCCCTCTTTGAGAAAGTCAAAAAATGTAGCAGACATAGGATAAATCTTATAGGAGTATTACCTAATAATTCAATTAAAAACATAATCTCTTCTGATAATAAAATGTTGGTTGACGCAAATTATGGCCTATTTGGATGCAACCAGCAGGATTATACTAACTTTAATTGTTTAAAAATTTTGATTTTCAAAAGCATCTATTATACTAATTTAATTATTTAAATTATATGTTTATAGGGTATATAGAATGATCCTTTATTATTTATAAGTTCCATAATCATAGAACACAAAGATACAGGAAGATTTAATGGACAGGTGGCAAAACTTCTTTGATGAACAAATGAATCATGGATGTGAAATCACGTCGTACGCTAATTAATTATTGCAGTAAGGATTCTTTTCTTTTGAATCATTTACGTATATTTTTGCTGAAGGTTTTTGGTGCCATACTTACGCAAATTAAAGACAGAAAATAATGCGTATTTATTGATGTCTATTTCTTCATTTTGCAAGTCAACTTAATCTTCTTTACTTTTTAAATTACTAGGCTGAGCAGAGTATTTCAATTACTTTAAAGCTAACAGTTTTATTGACTCGGCCAAACAAATTAAACTAAAACTTGACTTATATGACATCTATGTTACCCTTACTTAATACTAACTCAATCAAACTAAAAAATTATTAGGTTTATTTCTATTTTCTTCCTTTTCCAAGATTAATTTTAAAATTGTTAAAAATTCGTAATCTTTGACAGAATCAAAGCATCTAGCTATCTGGAAATTATTAACTTTAACGACCTTTTTGGATATCATAAAATCCAACTTTGAAATTCACATGTAGACTTATGATCGATCATGAGTGTGATTATCGCTTTGATATCATTTGAAAATATAGTAACCAACTTAACATTTTACAACAATATATTAGTGTAGTAGTCAAAAAAATTCTATAATTTGTTTTTAAGAAGGCAGTTGGACATAGGTGAAAATGGTATTTGAAATTTAAAGTTGTGTTTGGACATAAATTTCAGTATGAGTTGTTTTTGAAGTTTTGTGAGTGAAAATTTTGAAAAATAACTTTTTGTAGTTTTTCAAATTATCGAAAATCTCCAAAATGCATTTTCAAGTGAAAATTGAAATTTTTATGAACAAATGATGATTTCAAAAAAAAAAGTAAAAAAAATTTGGGAAATAGAATTTTTTTTTATGTCCAAACGGGTTCCAAGTATAATTTAATTTTGTATTAAGTTGACCTACAACAATAGATAACTTTTTACGGCAAAACATATGAACTAATTAAGTTACGGACCTGGCAATGATCTCAAGGTATGTCCCTGTGAATTCTAATGCAACTCAATTTCAACAATAAAGTAGTTGTCAAATGGAATTTTCACATAATATGGGATGCATCGGCATATGAAGTCACAAATTGATGTTTGACTCAAATATTAGGAAATATGAAGGAAGTTTCCTCTTTGATTAATTATTGGTAATGGCTTGCTCCTCAAGATTATTGATAACTTAATTAGTATTAAGTAGTATTGCGGATGAACTTATTTAAATACAGAACTCAATCAACGACAATGACCTAATTTTAATTGACAACAAGAGTAAAACTACAATAAGATTCAACGCTATAGCACATTATATTCCCTTTTTTTTGGCTTTTGGCTTGAAAGACTTCCATTCCATGCACGTTAGGTTAATTTTACTATGGCATGATATCATTGCACAGTAAATTATAAGGGTGATTTTATTAAGAGACTAAATATTTATCGTTGTATTGTTGTATAGGTGTATGTTGAGTCAGCACTAGTTGTATTAGTAGTCATCACTCTATTACATGTACATATAATGAGTTGTACACATTATTCAGTTATGTAATTCATTTTACATTTTTTAATTGATTTCCAGTATCTCCTTTTCTCTCTCTCCACGAGCATCCTCTAGAATCTTCAGCTTCTTCCATGGAAGGAGATCTGAAGCTCAATCTTCTTCCTAAATTCTAACATGGTATCAGAGCAGAGGTTCGTTTGACGGTCACACTTTCATATCGCTCTCTATCTCTTCAACTACTAAGCGATTTAGGGATTTTCTCTCTTTTCTTCATAAGTCAAAATTTGGGGAAAATATGAATCGGGTTGGTATTTGGTGCATGCAGTGACGAATTGTTCATAGAAAAGAGAAATTAAGTTGTTTTCCATGGCAATTACAGAGCAGATTGACGAAACGACCACCACGGCGTCAAATCAGACGGTGATCGACGCTAGTAGTTCTCTCTACATACATCCCTCCGATAATCCTGGTTCCTCACTTGTTCCGGTTCCATTCGACGGAATTGGATATCGCTCCTGGAGAAGAAGTGTACTCAGGGCTCTCTCTGTGAAAAACAAGTTAGGCTTTATCAACGGTGACAGTGGAAGGCCTAATGTAACGTCTCCACACTCTCGTCAATAGGAGAGGTGCTATGATATGGTCACCTCATGGATCTTAAATTCTCTGTCCAAGGATATCGCCGACAATGTTGAATATGTGAATAATTTTGTTGAATTGTGGAAGGAATTGGAGGATCGATATGATCAGACGAACTGGGCTAAATTGTATCAAATTCAGAAAGAGATCAATGATTTGAGTCAGGGAGTGATTGATATCACTGGATATTACACGAAAATGAAGAAGCTTTGGGAGGAATTGAATACTCTGAGCGTCAAAACTCACTGTAGTTGTGTGTGCACCTGTGGGGCGAAGGACAATATGCATAAAGCGGAACAAGATATAAGACTAATACAATTCCTAATGGGACTCAATAAGGTCTACACTGTTGTTCGATGGAGTATACTTATGATGAATCCTCTGTCGTCTATGGGACAGACTTTTGCTCTCCTGATACAAGAAGAAAAACAAAGGGAATTTAAGCCGAGAAACCAATTGAATGTCGATTCCACAGCATTGAATGTCAAATTAGGAGGGAAAAGCTTCAGGACAAACTATTCTTCTGGAACTGGGAATCAAATTGCGAGTAGCAGACCTCGACCTTTTTGTGACTATTGTAAACGGCAAGGCCACACTAAGGACAAATGATATAAGTTGCATGGATATCCTCAAGGACCTAATCAAGGACCACAACAATACAAGCAGAATTTTCAAGGATACAATAACAACGATAGATTCAACAGAGGAAAGAATGTTGTAGCTAATGCAGTCACAAATATGGAAAAAGGAGAAGAAGTAAGCCACCAGGGAGAAAATCAAGGTGTGAGCCTTTCAAAGGAACAGTACGGGAAGATTTTCAACCTGTTGCAGCATTTTCAGATGGGAAATACTGGAGAAAATCTTGCCGGAGCAAACATGTCTAGTGGAGCATCAGTGAACTTTGCAGGTATGATAGCTTGCACCTCTTCAATTGATTTTGATAATCCGTCATGCAAATGTTTTAGTGCAAAAGCTGACTTGTGGATTTTAGATTCCGGCGAATCACACCATATGACCTTTGATAAAACTCACCTACAGAATATAGTAAGCCTACCATATCCTTTGCTAGTTAAACTTCCAAATGGTTATAAAGTCAAAGTAACTGAAATTGGAAATGTATTCTTGACACATAAGATTGTCTTATATAGAGTCTTGTTTATCCCATCTTTCAAATTTTACCCAGTGTCTATCAGTTCCTTAGCTATAAATCTCAAATGCATTGCATCCTTCTCTGATACTTCCTGTCTGCTGCAGGCCCCTTCACTGAAGAGGCCTCTGGAGATTGGTAAGTTGTATGATGGATTATACTTCCTTTGTTCCAAGTGCCTGAAAAAGGTAGTTATACACCTAAAAAAGTTTGTGTTTTTCCTTGTCTTTCTATTCATACTGATGATATAAGTGATGTACACTATCTTTCCCAACCATACAATCCATCTCCTATTGTAAATAACTCCATTTGCAATAATAATGAAGACAATTCTTTTGGTCTGTCTGTTGATACATCTCTCAGTGATATTATAGATCTATTGTGGCACCTTAGACTTGGTCATGTACCCTTTAGTAAGATGAAAGGAATATCTGCCATCCCTGCAACATTTTCTGCCAAACAACCCTTCCTGTGTAATATTTTCCCTATGGCCAGACAGGCCAGATTACCTTTTCCTCAGAGAACAACTGAAACCAATTTTTTTTTTTGAAATACTTCATGTGGATTTGTGGAGTCCTTATCATGTGACCACACACAACAATTTCAAATACTTTCTTACCCTAGTAGATGATTATAGTAGATCCACTTGGACACACCTTTTGAGTTACAAAAGTAATGCTCTTCAAGTACTAAAGGCATTTGTAAGTATGGTAGAAAACCAATTCCAAACCACCATCAAATCAAATGTATAAGATCTGACAATGGTCTGGAATTCACCAGTAATGAAGCAATTTCCTTTTTTCAATCAAAGAGGATAAACCACCAGAAAACATGTCCCTACACCCCACAACAAAATGGAGTGGTTGAGAGAAAACATAAATATCTTATGGAAGTAGCTAGGGCACTACTTTTCCAATCTAAAATACCATTGAAATATTGGGGAGAGTGCATTCTCACAGCAACTTTCCTAATTAATAGACTCCCAACAACTCCATTAAAGAACAAATCCCCTTTTGAACTCCTATACAAGAAAAGGCCCAATTACTCTTATTTGAAGAGTTTTGGATGTCTATGCTCTCCCACTGTACCAAAGCCACCTAGAGACAAGCTTGAACCAAGAACTACTCCACATGTCTTTGTAGGATATCTTTTTGGTACGGTACAAAGTACTAAGTCTAGCTACTAAGAAGATACATATCTCTAGAGATGTTTCCTTCTATGAATCAATCTTTCCATTCACTCTCAATCCTACTGTGAACAACATCCCACCAGTTTTCACCAATACTCCATTCACTGATAATTCACCTGATCATACTGAAGTTTGTATCCCCCACAATTTCAGTAGTCAGGGTAACAAAAACTCCTCAGATTATGATACACTACTAGTTACTCCTTCATCTGTCTCTTCCTCACATGATACACATACTCCAACTCAATTTCTTCAAGATATGACTGTCCCTCAACAGTCACCAGAGGAACCATTAATTTCCAGAAGACCCCATAGAGAACATAAGTTGCCTTCACACTTGAATGATTATGTTTGCAATATACCAAACCTGAAATCTAATTCCAACTTCTCTTTGCATGCCATGTTCTCCCACAATAATCACCACATCACTTCCGATTCCCTACATCCTAATAGTCAGCATATTGTAAAGAACATTTGTAATGATAGAGAACCAACTTCATATGAAGAATCAGCTTTATCTCCTGCTTGGCAAAGTGCCATGACACAGGAATTTGAAGCCTTGTATGCTAATTACACATGGGATTTAGTCCTTTTACCTAAAGGAAAACAAGCTATTGGATGTAGATGGGTGTATAAAGTAAAGCATAGAGCAGATGGTAGTGTAGAGAGATACAAAGCAAGGTTAGTAGTTAAGGGATATACAAAGCAAGCTGGTGTAGACTACACATAGACCTTTTCACATGTAGTCAAGATGACTACTGTCAGGTCCCTCATTGCCATAGCAGCAAAGAAGAAATGGCACATTTCACAATTGGATGTGAACAATGCATTTCTCCATGGAGATTTGCATGAGGAAGTGTATATGCAAGCCCCTCCAGGCCTTGAGATACAGTCTCCAGGTTTAGTTTGCAAGCTAAACAAGTCCCTTTATGGACTGAAACAAGCAAGCAGACAATGGTATGATAAACTTACTGAAGTTCTGTATTCAAGGAGTTATACACATTCCATGCATGACTACTCTTTGTTTCACAGAAAGAAGGGTTCTTCCATTGTTTTTGTAGCAGTATATGTAGATGATGTGTTTCTTACAGAGTTTGATTCTGAAGAAATCAGTCAGCTCAAGGTGTTTCTACATGACAGATTCAGAATTAAGGACTTGGGCCAGTTGCATTATTTTTTGGGGCTAGAGATTCTTTATAAGTCAGATGGCATCATTACTTCCCAAAGGAAATTTGTCTTGGACTTATTGAAAGAGTATGAATGTCTTCACTCTCCAACATTGTCTTCTCCCTTAGATCCTACAGTGAAATTGAAAGCAAAGGAAGGGGCTACATTGCTTGATCCTACCTTCTACAGGAAGCTGATTGGAAAGCTAAATTTTCACACAAATACTAGATTAGATATAGCATATGGAGTTCAACATCTAAGTCAATTTATGCAAGATCCTAGGGAACCCCATTTGCAAGCAGCCTATCATATGTTAAGATACTTGAAAAGGACCCTACTTTGGGACTATACTTTAGCAATACAAATGATTTTTTGATAAATGCCTATTGTGATTCTGACTGGGCAGCCTGCCCAGACTCTAGAAAGTCAGTGTCTGGCTATGTTGTATTCCTAGGTGGCAGCCCCATCAGCTGGAAATCCAAGAAACAGGAAACCATATCTCTATCTTCAGCAGAGGCAGAATACAGAGCTCTCAGAAAAGTTGTTGGGGAACTTGTTTGGCTCTCAAGATTGCTTGAAGAACTCATTGTGCCAATTAGTTTGCCTATACCTGTACACTGTGATAGTTTCTCTGCTCTACACATTGCCAGGAACCCTGTGTTCCATGAACGGACCAGGCACATCGAAGTAGACTGTCACTTTGTGCATGCCAAACTTCAGGATGGACTCATTTCTTTGCATCATATTGGTACTGGACAACAATTAGCAGATGTACTCACGAAAGTTCTTTCTGTACTTGGAAAGTTGGGTGTGGTTTCCTCACATCCAACTTGAGGTGGGGGGGGGGGGGGGGGTATTAAGAGACTAAATATTTATCATTGTATTGTTGTATAGGTGTATGCTGAGTCAGCACTAGTTGTATTAGTAGTCAGCACTCTATCACATGTACATATACTGAGTTGTACACATTATTCCATTATGTAATTCATTTTACATTTTTTAATTGATTTTCAGTATCTCCTTTTCTCTCTCTCCACGAGCATCCTCTAGAATCTTCAGCTTCTTCCATGGAAGGAGATCTGAAGCTCAATCTTCTTCCTAAATTCTAACAGATTTTGTTATGAGCGACTTGAATTTTTAAATTAATCACTGTAATTTCAGTTTCTCCTCCTTCCTGTGAAAACATATAGATCTGATATCTTGTCACAATTATCAAAATAATAAATTGAAAATTATATCGAGAAGTTTTTAGGAAATTTAGAGAAACAAAGTTTATAGGAAACATTGTGTGCCATTCATGTTGTATTTGTTTTATAAGAAAATAGATAAAATATGTCTATGTAATATACTTTCTATATATATCCTATGCAATATACTTTCGTAGAATAAGTTTGAAAAGTTTTTTAGTACACATGACTTAAAGGAAAATTAGACGAATTATCTATTTAACACGGTGGAAAATATGTAACTAATATTAAAAGAAAGATGATTCTTTCTTATGTTTTTACTTTTTACCTACGCTATGAATTAATAGGAAAGTGAAGGTGACAGTAATTAAACAAAAACTTAATTAAGTACTATACTTTCCCTCGTCCAAACTCCAAAGAATATCAAAAGTCAAAATTTTAACCATCGACAAATTAGAAATAAGAGCGCTCTTCTCAGAAGAAGACTTCAATAGTTGAGGGATACTTTCGAGTAATATTTTCCTAAAACCTTGCTAGCTATTTGAAAAAGGATTCTACTTATTTACTCCGATAGTATAAGTCTTTTAAAAATATTAATTTAATTTATTATGTTATATCAAATTAGTTATCATTTTCAATTACCTAAATTGTAATTAAGTCTAATAATTAAAAATTATATTTAATTACTTTATAAGTGAGCCAACTATGAAAATAATCGTTTATATATAGAATTTAAATTCAAATACTAAAGTATGTGTCGTGGTTATCGCCTAAGAGAGAGGTTATATTAAGCCTTTAATTTTACTCGCAAATACTAAGAGTTTATTTCTTCTCAAAATAATCTCATGCAGTATTTATCGCTAATCACGTAAAAAAGCATTCAGCTAAAACCTTATTTAGCCAATACTTAAAGTAGCTTAATACCTTTATAAACTCTCTTGGGCTCCATTATGATAATACAACCATTATCACACAACCAAACTGTTGGGATTTTTTAAGTAATTAATGATATATTAATGCTTAAAATGGGTGAATGGGAAATGGAGGGGAAAATGAAATATTTGAGTAATATTTAAGTTTCCCTCCTTAATTGTCCCACATAGCAAGAGGAAAAAACTTTTGATGGGTATATAAGCAATTGCTCTTCTTCTAGCTAATAAAGAGTTGAGAAGAAAGCAAGCCTTGCGCCGTCGTCACCTCATCTTGCTTGCTTCTGGCGAAGCTTCTAGCTCTAAATAATTGGAATTCTGGTATGGCAGGAATACTGTCGACCATTACGAGCGATAGCGAAGCCAAGCCGTATAAAGGCGAGCAGCCCTTATAGCAATAGCAAACGGCCGCTCGGCTTCGGCTTCGGCTTCGGATTCTTCGGATTCTTCAAATGATCGATCGAGAGATTATTTTTTGGACCAAATTTATTTGTTAATAGTAAATATTAACAGAAATGTTATTAAATATTTATTTTAATAACAAAATATTAATATTAAAATAAATAAAATCCATTTCAGAATTTAGTTTTCTGTTTTGTAACAGAAAATTAACTATTACTCTATGGGCGTTTTTGCAAAAACAACCATTCTAAAGAGTTGTACCTCTTCAGATTTCAGGCCAACTTTGGCTATAAATACAAGTCCATTCTCTCAGATTTTACATACTAATTTTCTGAGTTCTCCTCCTTCTTTCTGCATACTTTCATCTTCAAAGAAAGCAAGTAAGTGTGATTTGCTACCGAACTTTGAGTTCGCTGAAACACTGGGGTTTGAAGTACCACTACACCAGTGTGAAATTCGTTCTATCATGGGAGGAAATAATCCATAACCTTGAGTACTAGGAGAGGATTAAATTCCTTAAGAAAACACTGTGAATTCAATGGGCTCGGATTAATTTTGCATTACGTTTACATTATTATTTAAGTTATTTTATTATTTCCAGAATTGTTTTACAAATTCGGAATTCTAACGCAAACAAAAAGAGAGAAGAAAAAAAGCAACTTTTTGATTCGAAAGAAAGGCAGTAATTTTCAAGAGAACGAAGGGAAAGAGGGGGAGGGGGTAAAAGAAAACAAAATGATATTAAATGTGTGTGGGCTTTGGTGTGTGTGTGGGGGGGGGGAGAAAGAATACAAAATGATTGTAAGTAGCTTTTTATGTATAAGGGCCTTTGGCCATAAAAAAATTATATATTTTTTTCAGAATTAGTATTTGGCCATGAAATGTTTAATTTTTACTTAAAATAAACTTCAGAATTTTTTAAAAATTTGAAAACTCCAAAAAGTTATTTAAAATTTTCATTTCAAATCACTCACAAAAATTCAAAACTCAACCCAAAATTATATTCATGTCCAAACACAACTCTAATTTTCAAATACCATTTTTACTTTAAAAGAAAATTCACTTTTTCCCGAAATTTTTACAATTCTCATGTGCAACGCCAACTAAATCTCAAAAGAAAGAATGCAAAAAATGAAACTTTATTTGGTTTACATTTGAATATATTTTTCTTCATAGAAGAGCTGTTACAGAAAAGCCATAATAAGAAAGGTTCCTTATCATTTGATTGAGCGTTCATGTGTCTAACTTCTATTCTATTGTCTTATTTGATTTGCTTAATCTACAATAGATTTCATAGTAAGCCTAAAATACAATATAAAAAATTTATATTGTATTCTTGAAATCCCAGTTTGATTGCACACCATATTGAAAACAACATTTCTGATCAAATTATTGAGTGTCCAAGATTAACTTAATGGTCAATAAAGTAAAGTTCAAAATATTATTAGATGTCATGGCGGAAAGATTTATTTGATTAGTACTTATGGCAGGTAAAATATACTCTAAACAATAATAACAACAACAACGAACCTAGTATATTTCCATAAATAAAGTTGGGGAAGGATAATATATACGCAGACTTTATCCCTACCTCATAAAAATGATGTTTCTGATTGACCCTCGGCCCTAGTAACAGATACCCTATAACTCGAATTAAACGAGGTATATACAAGTTGGTCCGATACTTCAAATATAAAGAAAACTATTGAGTGAGGAAATACCAATCAAGAGCCTAACACACTGAACTTTTACACCCCATTTGTAACAAAAAGTTCAAAAAGGTCCTAGTCTTTCGAACAGCAACAAAAGATAAGATTGACCATATGACTAGGTAACCTCTATACTAGCACCCTTATGTCTCTGATTATTAAAAAAAATATTATTTAAAGAAGAGAAACGAAAAAGACAGAACTCTATATATATAAATAGAAACATAGTTGTCAAAATCTGACAAAAGATAATCAATTCCCCCCCC